>ONZH01018948.1:0-64922 GCA_900303285.1 Rhinella marina | reverse complement strand
GGCAGGTCGCACAACAGCCGATGTTCAGGCAAATGGAGGCGTTGCTGGAGTTTTTTTTAAGCTAGCAGCAGCTACAGTTGACTTCCGAAAGTGAGCGCACAAGCGGCGCACTTTCACCAGTAGCTCTGCCAGGTTGGGGTAAGTCTTCAGAAATTTTTGGACTACCAGATTAAAAACGTGGGCCAGGCATGGTACGTGATTGAGTTCGGCAAGCTCCAGAGCCGCCACCAGGTTACGGCCGTTATCGCACACGACCATGCCTGGTCCTAGCTGCAGCGGCGACAGCCACATCTCCGTCTGCTGCAATATGGCGTCCCTCACCTCTGGGGCGCTGTGCTTCCTGTCGCCCAAGATGATGAGCTTAAGCACCGCCTGCTGACGTCTCCCCGCGCCAGTGCTGCAACGCTTCCAGCTAGCGGCTGAGGGCGATGTTAAGGCAGAGGAGGAGGAGGAGGAAGAGGAGGGGGGTTTATCAGAACCCATGCTGGCAATCTTGGGCGGGGGTGGTAGGTAGGCCGTCTCTGTTTGCGACCCCGTCCCCGCTTCCACTACATTCACCCAGTGTGCCGTCAAAGAGATGTAGCGTCCCTGGCCGCAAGCGCTTGTCCACGAGTCGGTGGTCAAGTGGACCTTTGCGCTGACTGCGTACCTCAGGGCCCGCCTGATGTTACGCGACACGTGCTGGTGCAGGGCGGGGACGGCACTCCGGGAAAAGTAGTGGCGGCTGGGGACGGAATAGCGAGGTGCGGCAGCCGCCATCAGGTCGCGGAAGGCCTGCGTCTCCACAAGCCTAAACGGCAACATCTCCAGGGCCAGCAGTTTGGAGATGTGGCAGTTTAAGGCTTGGGCTTGGGGGTGACTCGAGGCGTACTTCCGCCTGCGGTCGAACGCCTGCGAGATGGACAGTTGTTGGGACGAGGAGTGTGAGGGTGCAGGCGAAGAGGCGGGGGAAGGGGAGGCTGAAGGAGAAGGCCCAAAGTAGCCGAGGCAGAGGCAGATGTGGAGGTGTCCTGGCTGGAGGTCTGGACCACAGTGGCAGCACACAACAAAGGGGAAGAGGCAGTGGCAGCAGGACCGGGCGCAGTTTGTATTGCGTTTGCTCTCTCCCACTCAGCCCAGTGCTTGACTTCCAAGTGACGCCGCATGCCTGAGGTGGTCAGATTGCTCTTCTCAGAGCCCCTACTCAGTTTTGAGTGGCAGAGTGTGCAAACCGCGCTCAGTTTGTCATCCGCACAAACATTAAAAAATCTCCACACCACAGAAGTACGAGGCCTCGATGGGGGAGCTTCGCGCGACTGCCCGCTGCCGGGAACAGCTTCGGCCCTGCTGGCTGTGGCCTCACTTCTCTGTCTGGACTGTCCTCTGCCTCTGGACATCCCTCTGCCTGTGGACATCCCTCTGCCTGTGGACATCCCTCTGCCTGTGGACATCCCTCTGCCTCTTGCTGCCTTTTTCGGTGCTGCGCAGACCACCACCTCTCCACTGCTTTCCCCGCTGGACATCACCCCTGGCCAAGTGGGGTCGGTCATTTCGTCATCCACCACCTCCTCTTCCTCACTCTGCTCCTCCTCCTGCCCACTGGACATTCCAACAGCCTCCCTTGATGGCAACTGCGTCTCATCATCATCATCGCTCATGATAACAGATGCTGGTTCAGGGTCCACATCAGCAGGAGATGGCGAAAACTCAAGTGTTTGGGCATCACTACAAACAAATTCCTCTGCTAGCTCCTGGGATTCTTCCGGCACATCTGAAAAAGGACCCGAAAAGAGCTCCTGGGAGGGGTCAAGGGTGGGATGACTCTGTTGGCCAGGTGTGGAGGAAGGAGGGTCAGAGTGAGACTGTGTGGATGACTGGCTGGTGGACAACTGTGTGGAAGCGCTATCGGCTATCCATTGCACCACCTGTTCAACCTGCTCAGGCCTCAACAGCGGTGTAACCCGCCCCCTGCTTAACTGTCCCATAAAGGCAGGGATTCTGGATGAGCGGGATCCTGGCTGACCCTCACCAGCACGCATTGTATCCCCACTGGCTTCAACAAGGCCCCCAACAGCATTTCCGCGCCCCCGTCCTCGTCCACGTCCGATTCCGCTAGCCCCCGCCGCATTTTTTTTTTTTTACAATACTTTGCCTTCACAGCCGTGAAATTAGTTTGCAAGAGAACGCACAGTACAGTTGCCAGTTAAGGCCTATATATTGTATTTTTCAAGGTACACAGCCGTGTAGTAACTGAACAGACGGTGGGTATGAACACCAGTTATGAGAAATTACTTTGCAAGAGAACGCACAGTACAGTTGCCAGTTAAGGCCTATAGATTGTATTTTTCAAGGTACACAGCCGTGTAGTAACTGAACAGACGGTGGGTATGAACACCAGTTATGAGAAATTACTTTGCAAGAGAACGCACAGTACAGTTGCCAGTTAAGGCCTATAGATTGTATTTTTCAAGGTACACAGCCGTGTAGTAACTGAACAGACGGTGGGTATAAACACCAGTTATGAGAAATTACTTTGCAAGAGAACGCACAGTACAGTTGCCAGTTAAGGCCTAAAGATTGTATTTTTCAAGGTACACAGCCGTGTAGTAACTGAACAGACGGTGGGTATAAACACCAGTTATGAGAAATTACTTTGCAAGAGAACGCACAGTACTGTTGCCAGTTAAGGCCTATATATTGTATTTTTCAAGGTACACAGCCGTGTAGTAACTGAACAGACGGTGGGTATAAACACCAGTTATGAGAAATTACTTTGCAAGAGAAACGCACAGTACAGTTGCCAGTTAAGGCCTATAGATTGTATTTTTCAAGGTACACAGCCGTGTAGTAACTGAACAGACGGTGGGTATAAACACCAGTTATGAGAAATTACTTTGCAAGAGAACGCACAGTACAGTTGCCAGTTAAGGCCTATAGATTGTATTTTTCAAGGTACACAGCCGTGTAGTAACTGAACAGACGGTGGGTATGAACACCAGTTATGAGAAATTACTTTGCAAGAGAACGCACAGTACAGTTGCCAGTTAAGGCCTATAGATTGTATTTTTCAAGGTACACAGCCGTGTAGTAACTGAACAGACGGTGGGTATGAACACCAGTTATGAGAAATTACTTTGCAAGAGAACGCACAGTACAGTTGCCAGTTAAGGCCTATATATTGTATTTTTCAGGTACACAGCCGTGTAGTAACTGAACAGACGGTGGGTATAAACACCAGTTATGAGAAATTACTTTGCAAGAGAACGCACAGTACTGTTGCCAGTTAAGGCCTATATATTGTATTTTTCAAGGTACACAGCCGTGTAGTAACTGAACAGACGGTGGGTATAACACCAGTTATGAGAAATTACTTTGCAAGAGAACGCACAGTACAGTTGCCAGTTAAGGCCTATAGATTGTATTTTTCAAGGTACACAGCCGTGTAGTAACTGAACAGACGGTGGGTATGAACACCAGTTATGAGAAATTACTTTGCAAGAGAACGCACAGTACAGTTGCCAGTTAAGGCCTATATATTGTATTTTTCAAGGTACACAGCCGTGTAGTAACTGAACAGACGGTGGGTATAAACACCAGTTATGAGAAATTACTTTGCAAGAGAACGCACAGTACTGTTGCCAGTTAAGGCCTATATATTGTATTTTTCAAGGTACACAGCCGTGTAGTAACTGAACAGACGGTGGTATGAACACCAGTTATGAGAAATTACTTTGCAAGAGAACGCACAGTACAGTTTGCCAGTTAAGGCCTATAGATTGTATTTTTCAAGGTACACAGCCGTGTAGTAACTGAACAGACGGTGGGTATGAACACCAGTTATGAGAAATTACTTTGCAAGAGAACGCACAGTACAGTTGCCAGTTAAGGCCTATAGATTGTATTTTTCAAGGTACCAGCCGTGTAGTAACTGAACAGACGGTGGGTATAAACACCAGTTATGAGAAATTACTTTGCAAGAGAACGCACAGTACAGTTGCCAGTTAAGGCCTATAGATTGTATTTTTCAAGGTACACAGCCGTGTAGTAACTGAACAGACGGTGGGTATAAACACCAGTTATGAGAAATTACTTTGCAAGAGAACGCACAGTACAGTTGCCAGTTAAGGCCTATAGATTGTATTTTTCAAGGTACACAGCCATGTAGTAACTGAACAGACGGTGGGTATGAACACCAGTTATGAGAAATTACTTTGCAAGAGAACGCACAGTACAGTTGCCAGTTAAGGCCTATAGATTGTATTTTTCAAGGTACACAGCCGTGTAGTAACTGAACAGACGGTGGTATGAACACCAGTTATGAGAAATTACTTTGCAAGAGAACGCACAGTACAGTTGCCAGTTAAGGCCTATAGATTGTATTTTTCAAGGTACACAGCCGTGTAGTAACTGAACAGACGGTGGGTATAAACACCAGTTATGAGAAATTACTTTGCAAGAGAACGCACAGTACTGTTGCCAGTTAAGGCCTATAGATTGTATTTTTCAAGGTACACAGCCGTGTAGTAACTGAACAGACGGTGGGTATGAACACCAGTTATGAGAAATTACTTTGCAAGAGAACGCACAGTACAGTTGCCAGTTAAGGCCTATATATTGTATTTTTCAAGGTACACAGCCGTGTAGTAACTGAACAGATGGTGGGTATAAACACCAGTTATGAGAAATTACTTTTGCAAGAGAACGCACAGTACAGTTGCCAGTTAAGGCCTATAGATTGTATTTTTCAAGGTACACAGCCGTGTAGTAACTGAACAGACGGTGGGTATGAACACCAGTTATGAGAAATTACTTTGCAAGAGAACGCACAGTACTGTTGCCAGTTAAGGCCTATATATTGTATTTTTCAAGGTACACAGCCGTGTAGTAACTGAACAGACGGTGGGTATAAACACCAGTTATGAGAAATTACTTTGCAAGAGAACGCACAGTACTGTTGCCAGTTAAGGCCTATATATTGTATTTTTCAAGGTACACAGCCGTGTAGTAACTGAACAGACGGTGGGTATAAACACCAGTTATGAGAAATTACTTTGCAAGAGAACGCACAGTACAGTTGCCAGTTAAGGCCTATAGATTGTATTTTTCAAGGTACACAGCCGTGTAGTAACTGAACAGACGGTGGGTATAAACACCAGTTATGAGAAATTACTTTGCAAGAGAACGCACAGTACAGTTGCCAGTTAAGGCCTATATATTGTATTTTTCAAGGTACACAGCCGTGTAGTAACTGAACAGACGGTGGGTATGAACACCAGTTATGAGAAATTACTTTGCAAGAGAACGCACAGTACAGTTGCCAGTTAAGGCCTATATATTGTATTTTTCAAGGTACACAGCCGTGTACTAAGTGATCAGACAGTGTGTATGAACACCAGTTATGAGAAATTACTTTGCAAGAGAACGCACAGTACAGTTGCCAGTTATAAAACCTATATATTGTATTTTTCAAGGTACACAGCAGTAGTGCCAAATATAGTTTGGTATGTAGCAGAGCACCTAATACACCACTAATGCCTCTCTCTGTCCCTACTCCAGCAGCTATCCCTGAATACAGCAGCCGTTCTCTGTAAAGTCTATATTGTAGTAAGCTATCACTGAAGTCCACTGTAGTAGCCCTGATAAGGGCTTTTAATCACGCTCCTGCCTGTCCAACAGCTAAAACCTGTCTCTCCCTTCTCCAGCCTCTGTCCCTGACTAAGTTCACGCAGCATATGCGTACGAGCAGGAAGAGCTGAGTTTTTAATATTCGAGGTCACATGGTTTTTCCAGCCAATGCATGTAGACGCCGTTTTCGCGCTGCCAGCGTGCTCAGCGTGCCTGTCATACCCCCCCTGCATGGTGATTGGTGGAAAAAGAGCGCCAGGGAAGGTGGGAGGGGAAACGAATTCTAAGTGCGCCATCGCCGTTATACTCGATTGAAATCGAGTATGCCGAATAGCGTAGTATTCGATCGAATACCGGCTCGATCGAACACTACTCGCTCATCTCTACTAATTATGTACAAAGTATGGACTGAAAACAAGTTGAAGACCACTATAGATGTTACTTGTGAAAACTGAGCTAACTTTTTAAAGATAAAATATAACTTTTAATACTAATGTTAAAATAATTAGATACATTGAGGTAATACGAGCATGCAGGGTCCTATTAAGAGGTCCAGACTTCTCTAAGGGTTGAAATCTTTGATGAAGACGAGTCTCCTACCTATATGTTAGCCTGCTTTCACTTTCCCTATTCGTCCCTAGTCTGGGAAGTGAAGGTGTTATCGTGGCTGTTAAGTCGGAGCACTTGCCCTTAAAAGGGCAACCACCAGGCTCCGGAACCTCGGACCTGAGCTTAGGATCCTTGTTAACTAACTAGAAATGCTTTTGAAAATCGGCAAAATCCCATTGTGCCTGCAGTCATGTCAGTCCACACCCAGAACCTATGGGACTATAAGAAAGCGGTGGATGACTGGGTCATCCAAGTGCTTGACCATCCAAGGCCAGGAGACCCTATGCTGGAATGTGACAAAGGAACCGTCATCTGGTTTTCGGTGGAGAGAGGCAGTGGCTTGCTTGCAGACGACGAGGACAGCGAGGAGTACTTCATGTGCCGCAGGTCTGTCAAATGGCCTTACCTGCCCCAAGCCTGTCACAACCTATACGTGGGGGATCAGTTCAAATATACCCCCATGGCATCCCTGAAAGGCCCCTTTGCTACCGGGTTAACGTTATTGTCATTCCCCCTGGTACATGCATCGCCAGCCAAAACCTGGCCAGGGATCTAGCAGCCGCAGGACGTGTGCCCTGCCTACAAGGAACAGCAGATGGCACCCTCCGTTTCAGAGAAAAAACGCAGCCAGAGCCTCTGATTCCTGGCTTGCCACCGCCACCACAGTCCTTTCACCTGGGTCAGCTGACTACATCATCCTTCACTTTCCAGCCCACAGTGATCCAGTACCAGCTACCATGGAAAATGACATCAGCAGCAGCCAGGGGAGCTAGCGGTTCTTTCTTGAGTGCAGCCTCCTTACCCCTGCTGTCCAGGCAGGAGGATCTGGAAAGGTGAAGGCTCAAGTGACAGCAGCGCTCACCATAATTCTCCTCAATCCACCGCATAAAATACCAGTCCTTCACGTGTATGGATCCAAACGCGTTTCAGGGCGTTTTGTTCTGCACCTTCCTCAGTGGCAAAGTAGCCCTGAAACGCATTTGGCTCCATAGACGTGAAGGACTGGTATTTTATGCGGTGGATTAAGGAGAATTATTTGTCAACCTGAAAGTTTAAGTTATTCTAAAAAGAGATCAACCTTGAAAGGAAGATTAGCAGCACTAACATCTTCATAAGTAAAGACCTGCCCAAGCAGCGCGCACCCACGTGGAACACCGCTGTCCTGAATCTATCTATCTACTTCAGCACACTTCAAATAGCGCACGCACCCGGCGGCCTCGCGCTGTCAGACAAACGCCGCCCGGAGATCCTAACAGAGGATTATCGTATCCCACATACAGAGACGATTGGGAAACTTCGTGCTCCACATACAGATACAAGAAGGAGAGTAATGTACGCTACAGTGAGCGAATCGCTGCTCCTATAATACATCCAGCAATATAAATACCTCTACAGGAACACAGCACACCGAACTGCTGCACATCATATTCTTGTATAATTTTTCCATGACTTGGCAATAACCAAATAAGAACATATTATATGATCATTCAGAAGAACTGAACAGTTGTGTGTTTGGATCCATTCATATGAACATATGTCACTTTAATTAGGTATATGACGTATTGACTTATCCATCTATTGATTATCTACTGATTATTCACGTATTGATTACTTACTGAATACTTACGTATCTATTATCGTGAAAATCATATTTTTACTTATTTTTACCTATTTTTATTTATATATGTAACTTTTACTTATGTATCAACTTCTATACTTTTTTATATACTTTTTAATTCTATAACTCTATAATTAGGCGGACAGACAGGGTCATCTGTCGCCGAGACCGTGAATGCCGAACAGTGTGTTGTCTCTCGGGTGCTCGGGTTCGGCATATCGCGGATCGGATTGACAGATTGCTGGGTGGGGCTGGGGAAGACCCGGCAGTCATGGTACACATTGGCACCAATGACAAAGTCAGGGGGAGATGGAAGGTCCTTAAAAATGATTTTAGGGAACTAGGAGAGAAGCTCAAGTCGAGGACCTCCAAGGTAGTGTTTTCAGAAATATGACCAGTGCCACGAGCGTCACTAGAGAGACAACGGGAGATTAGGGAGTTAAATAAGTGGCTCAGAGGCTGGTGCAGGAAGGAAGGGTTTGGGTTCATGGAGAACTGGGCCGACTTCTCTGTCGGCTACAGACTCTACAGTAGGGACGGGCTGCACCTTAATGGGGAGGGTGCAACTGCCCTGGGGGAAAAAATGGTTAGACTGCTGGAGGAGCTTTTAAACTAGGATCTGGGGGGAGGGTGGGGGGTAATACTAATAAGGGGGTAGATAGTGTAGATAGAGAGTGGGTCATAGGAAGGAAAAGTGGGGGGTTAGTAGGGGCTGGGGTTAGTGAGGAATGTAGGGAGAATATTGGGCAAAACATCAACCAAAGTAACCCAAAAACCCCGGATATTCACTTCACAGGTAATAGAAATTTTAAAAGGGGGGTAAAAAATATACATAGACCTCTTAAGTGTATGTACACTAATGCCAGAAGCCTGACTAATAAAATTGGTGAACTGGAATTAGTGATGTGTGAGGAGGACTATGACATAGTGGGAATAACTGAGACATGGCTGGATGATACCTATGACTGGGCAGTTAACGTACAGGGTTACAGTCTGTTTAGAAAGGATCGCCAAAACCGGAGAGGCGAGGGGTCTGCCTTTATGTAAAGTCCTGTCTAAAGCCCACACTGCGGGAAGATATAAGTGAGGGACATGAAGATGTGGAGTCACTGTGGGTAGAAATAAATGGAGCCAAAAACAATAATAAAATACTAATAGCAGTTTATTATAAACCACCTAATATATCAGAGACCACAGAAAATCTACTTCTAAATGAAATAGACGAGGCGGCAAATCATAATGAGGTTGTTATTATGGGGGATTTAAACTACCCAGATATAGACTGGGAAACTGAAACCTGTATATCTCATAAAGGAAACAGGTTCTTGGAAATAACCAAAGACAATTACCTTTCCCAACTGGTTCAGGACCCGACTAGAGGGACGGCCATACTGGACTTAGTATTAACCAATAGACCTGACAGAACAACAGATGTGCAGGTCGGGGGACTCCTGGGAAATAGTGACCATAATATAATAACCTTCCAATTGTCATTCAAAAGAGCGTTTCTTCAGGGAGGAACAAAAATACCAAACTTCAAAAAAGCTAAATTTAGCCAACTAAGAGAGGCCATAGGCCTAACTAACTGGGACAAAGTCCTCAAAAATAAAAATACAGCCACAAAATGGGATATTTTTAAAAGCATCCTAATATCTAATTGTGAGAGGTACATACCTTATGGGAATAAAAGGTTAAGGAACAAGAAAAAACCAATGTGGATAAACAGAACTGTAAAGAAAGCAATAAATGACAAAAAGAAAGCATTTAAATCACTAAAACAGGAGGGGAACGAGGAAGCATTGAAAAACTATAAAGAAAAAATAGAATATGTAAAAGACAAATAAAAACAGCCAAACTAGAGACCGAGAGATTAATCGCCAAAGAGAGTAAAACTAACCCTAAAATGTTCTTTAATTATATAAATGGTAAAAAGTATAAACCTGAAGGTGTCGGCCCCTTACAGAGTAAGGCCTCTTTCACACGAACGTTGTGTTTTGCGGTCCGCAAATTGCGGAGCCGCAAAAACAACGGATGGCATCCGTGTTCATTCCGTAGTTTGCGGAACGGAACAGCTGGCTCCTAATAGAACAGTACTATTCTTGTCCGTAACACGGACAAGAATAGGACATGCTCTACTTTTTTTTGCGGGCCACGGAACGGAGCAACGGATGCGGACAGCACACGGTGTGCTGTCCGCATTTTTTGCGGGCCCATAGAAATGAATGGGTCCGCATTTTTCATGTGAAAAATGCGGATCGGAGCCCGCAAAAAATACTGTCGTGTGAAAGGGGCCTAATGAGGGGGGAGTTGCAGAGAGCGATGAGGAGAAAGCAAAGCTACTAAATATCTTTTTCTCCACTGTATTCACTGAGGAAAATAAACTGTCAGATGAAATGCAGAATATAAAAGTAAATTCCCCATTAAAAGTGCCCTATCTGACCCAGGAAGAAGTAGAGCTGCGTCTTAAAAAGATTAAAATAGACAAATCGCCAGGACCGGATGGAATACACCCCCGTATCCTAAGAGAATTAAGTAATGTCATCGCCAGACCCTTATTTCTGATATTTAAGGACTCTATACTGACAGGGAGTGTTCCACAGGATTGGCGCATAGCAAATGTGGTGCCAATATTCAAAAAGGGTCCAAAAACAGAGCCCGGGAACTATAGGCCGGTAAGTTTAACATCTGTCGTGGGTAAACTGTTTGAGGGTTTTCTAAGAGATGCTATCTTGGAGTACCTCAATGAAAATAAGCAAATTACTCCATATCAGCATGGCTTCATAAGGGATCGGTCATGTCAAACCAATTTAATCAGTTTCTATGAAGAGGTAAGTTCTATACTAGACCGCAGCGAATCAATGGATGTCGTATATATGGACTTCTCCAAAGCATTTGACACTGTACCACATAAAAGGTTAGTATATAAGATGAGAATGCTTGGCCTGGGAGAAAATGTCTGTATGTGGGTAAGTAACTGGCTCAGTGATAGAAAACAGAGGGTGGTTATTAATGGTACATACTCAGATTGGGTTACTGTAACTAGTGGGGTACCACAGGGGTCAGTATTTGGCCCTATTCTCTTCAATATATTTATTAATGATCTTGTAGAAGGCTTGCAAAGTAAAATATCAATGTTTGCAGATGACACTAAACTGTGTAAAGTAATTAACCCAGAAGAGGACAGTACACTGCTACAGATGGATCTGGATAGATTGGAGGCTTGGGCAGAGAAGTGGCAGATGACGTTTAACAGTGACAAATGTAAAGTTATGCATATGGGAAGGAATAATGCAAGTCACCAGTACATACTAAACGGTAAATTATTGGGTAACTCTGACATAGAAAAGGACCTAGGAATTTTAGTGAACAGCAAACTAAGCTGCAGAAACCAGTGTCAGACAGCTGATGCCAAGGCCAATAAGATAATGGGTTGCATCAAAAGAGGCATAGATGCCCGTGAGGAGAACATAGTCCTGCCACTTTACAAATCACTAGTCAGACCACACATGGAGGACTGTGTACAGTTCTGGGCTCCTGTGAACAAGGCAGACATAGCAGAGCTGGAGAGGGTTCAGAGGAGGGCAACTAAAGTAATAACTGGAATGGGTGGACTACAGTACCCAGAAAGATTATCAAAATTAGGGTTATTCACTTTAGAAAAAAGACGACTGAGGGGAGATCTAATAACTATGTATAAATATATCAGAGGTCAGTACAGAGATCTCTCCCATCATCTATTTATCCCCAGGACTGTGACTGTGACGAGGGGACATCCTCTGCGTCTGGAGGAAAGAAGGTTTGTACACAAACATAGAAGAGGATTCTTTACGGTAAGAGCAGTGAGACTATGGAACTCTCTCCCTGAGGAGGTGGTGATGGTAAGTTCACTATAAGAGATCAGGAGGGGCCTGGATGTATTTCTGGAGGGTAATAATATTACAGGTTATAGTTACTAGAGAGGGGTCGTTGATCCAGGGAGTTATTCTGATGCCTGATTGGAGTCGGGAAGGAATTTTTTCCCCTAAAGTGGGGAAAACTGGCTTCTACCTCACAGGGTTTTTTTGCCTTCCCCTGGATCAACTTGTAGGAAAACAGGCCGAACTGGATGGACAGATGTCTTTTTTCGGCCTTAAAAACTATGTTACTATGTTACTATGTTATTCCAGCGCTGGTTGTTTTTCTATGTATTGTTTGTAATGCACCATTATTTAATTTAGTATCTCACAATAAATACTTTTAGACTTTTTAACCATGTTTACTATTGACACACACCCAGATAAGGGTGTGCCTATCCATATTATTATTATTTGCAGTTTTCATCATTTTAGGTCTTGGGTAAGCCTGGATAATCCAATAGTATTTGGTGGTAAGCCACTTGTACATTTCTATACTTTTTGTATGGTGTTTGGTGAATTATAGCTAGCACCTTACTTTTCTAGCTCATATGGACTGTCTCTGAGGACTGTATGCTGTGGCCTAGCCTCGTGCATTCATATGACGCAAATGCGAGTCAATAGTACGCTAAGGATTCGTCCGCACTTTGTACGCTAATGCTTACGTATTCAGTTTAGTAACGTGTTTTTAAAAACACTTAGACTGTATGTTCGTAATTTGTGCAGGAATGTTGGCAGAACAATGATTATTTTGTAACACAACCTCGACCAAACAAATTTGCATTAAAATGTATTGTTTTATAAATTTGTTGATTATTCGCCAAAGCAAATCTTTGAAGATTCGCTCATCTCGAGTCATGAGAAAAACAAAGTCCACCTTTTATTGTATGGCTTTGTGTAGAAATAAACAACCCAATGAGATTCCGTTCTGTTCCGATTGGCCAAAATTTGAAAAAGTTTGGTTAAGACTAGAATCAATTTGGGCCATACAAAAATATGTTATTTCTTTTTGTCAATTTTTAATGAATTTTTGCTATTTCTTTCACACCTCCTCAAGCTCTTGAACACATTGACTGCAACAGTAAATGATGTCTGAGTAGCTCATAAAACTAATGAAAAATGTTTGACAGAGTTAACAAGTAGTATGTTTAAAAAACATACCACGTCAGCACCGATTTTTCATGTTCCAAAGTTTCCAAAATTGTCCATTATCAGGGCTTGCTGGGGGAGCAAGCTTCTAAAAACTATACCTTGACAGGGTGAGAATACTTGTCCATATGATACTTACAAATGTTAATTGTCTGAAGACAAAGTGGCTCATTCTGAACGAGTCTAGAAAAATTCTCCCTTTTAATTGGGAGCAGCAGCAATGCAGTGTGGATGTGGAAAGGGTGCAGTATGGATATAGTGGCAGGCCACCGCAATAGTGGTATAGTAGTAGTGGTACTAGTGTCTGGTGTGTAACGTTCATAGTACTGACAGTAGGGCATTAGCAGTGAGAAGTAGCAGCTGAGGAATTGGCCTTAGCAGCCGCCATATGGTACGTGTTGTCAGGCAGCAACAGTGGCTTGATGGAGGCAGCAGCAGAGGAATGGAATATGATGATGGGCAGGTAGGCAATGTAAGCAAGGCCAGATCTATCCACTTGGCTCATTTTGACAAAAGGGATGTTTTGGACACTGGCAGAGGAAAACATGGTCCCCATGTCCCTATGACACTGAAAACCCTCTCAGAGAAAACCTTGTAAAAACCTTTCTTTAAAAAGACACTGAAGGCTAGGCAAGCATTAAGAAAAACAGCTTGCAGTTCCAGGTTGGGCCGCTGTTCTAGTCTTCTTGCTTAGAAGTCCATGTTGTCAGGGAACAGCGTATGCACTAGAGACTGGCCAGAGTATAGGTAGGTCTGAACTTGGGCATCGATTCTGGCGTTTTCGGCTTGCTGAAATGCTTTAGCCGGACTCGACATGTGAAAAAACTGCTCCATCATGTTGAGGAGACTAACTGGCTTCTGCTGCTACTTCTGCTGCTTGATTCAAATCATATTTGGTGGATTTCCCAGCCCCCCTTGCAATTCTGGTTCTAATTTACTATGATTTCACTTCTGGTTTATTTTATTTTATTGTAATATTATTTTATTATATTATTCTGTTTAGTAATTATATATATATATTCATTATCTGGGTGATTTATTATTTGTTCACTTAATGTATTTATTCATATATATATTTATTTTTGTTTTTTGTATTTTTATACACACATTTATATTTATATACAGATTTGTTTAGATATTTTTTAGGTATATATATTTTGATATAGTAAGTAAGTAATCTTATATTATTGATAGGGTCAATAAGATGTATTGTGGGTTTCATCTTTATGATATGGCATGGCACTTTCACGGTTTGTCGCACTGGCACACATGTCACTGAGTTGTGGTTTTTTACGCATCAATTATGTTTTTATTTTGTATATATATGTTGTATATGTTGTATAAATTTCATAATATATATATTTTGTATATTAGTTTTGTGGCAATTATGCATCGTCTGATGCATAAAAGTGTATACACTTTATGAATATATATGTATAATATATTTTTTTGATAATCACTTGTATTTATGTCACTGTGTATCATGAATGGTGGATTCTTTATTATTATTTTTTATTTTTTTTTTACATTTTATTTTTTTATTATTTTTTTTAATTATTTTTTATAATGCAGGGTTTTTTTTACATATAATCAACAAATGTTTTCCACACATAATCATGTTGTTTCATATAATCTTTACCCCCTTGTGGGATGTAATCATGGGTATCTTTCACTTGCCTTTTGTATAATTATGATATGGCTACTTGTTGGGTGCGAGTCGCCGATGGTTGGTCTGATCTATGGTTTCACTACGGTGTTGCGGCTTTGCGGCGGTCCGGAGGTTCCATACTGCGCATGCGCGGTGTGGATGCTAGGGCTGCGTTCCATTAGGCGGATGTGCTCTTGGACTTCTGGTCATGTGACCGGGGAGGCACATACACCACGCGGTGAATATACTGGACAGACTGGATCGGCGCATTAGGCAGGAATGTCCTGCGGGCATAGAGTGGTGTAATCAGTCTGAGGGTATTGCCTTATGATTGGTGTATAATTTATTATGGGACACCTTTTAGATGATGACATTATGCGTTTCAAGATGGAACGCATGATGCCGGTAGTGCATGTATTAAAGGTGGAAGTGACATCACAAGAGGGGCGTCTGAGGAAGTTCCAGCTGAGGCTCGTTATAAGCGTATAAAAGCATGGTCTCTTAGCCACACTGATATCCCCTGAGGAAGCCATCGGCGAAACGCGCGTCTAATATGCACTAGGCACTTTACTGAGATGGAGATTTAGTCACATGTTGCTGTATTCAAGATATATATGCTAATACATTTCCCTGTTATATCTGGCTGGGCTTCTGCTCACTTTGTATATTATCACCAGTGTATCCTCACATTGATATGACATCCGCTATTTTATTACTGTCTTGTTGTGTTTTATGTGATTTGATCAATAAAGTATTGGATTTTTGAATTGTGGTTGTGGTGGCCCCTTTGTAGGCGATGCATGATGTACTACTGCTGCTTGTAGCAACCGGAGTTCGGTGACTGTGTTGAAGGGGTAAAGGGGCCTCACTTTCAGACATGCTGGCAGTGGGTGTCTTCTTACAGTATTTCCTGGTAAATAAAAGTCATTTGTCCTCTTCCTTTCTGTGAAAGAAAAGCATTGCTTTAGTAGTGAGGGTCTAAAAGTATGGCTATCCAGTAATCATCAGACTGTTTGATGTCAATGATATGCATGTCACTTTGAAGCAGGCAAGCATAGAAGTGGTCTTTCTGGCCAGCGTGCCTGAGGAGTCAGTTCTTTCTAGCTCTGACACCCACTGAGACGTATGTGTGTCCTAGCTGGTGCCATCGTCATCATTCTGTTAAAGTAGCAGCTTATTATCTCTAGCTTCCTTTGGAGCTTCTCCTTGTTTGTCTCCAACAACTTTAGGGCAGACAGCAAGATGCGCTAGCTGTCCTTCTACCTTCATCCCCTGCCGCAGTATCAGCATCTTTTTAAGATAAATATGAGTGGAATGAGGTTGTTCATACTGCCGTTGTCCCTACTGGCAAACTTTGTGGCCTCTTTGAAGACTTCAGTACCTGACCAGTGTCTCTGATAAGCTGCCATTGCCTGACCTCAAAACGACACATGCTCCATGCTGATGCCGTCTGGTGTATGACAGAATCATTTGTGGCTTTCCTCTGTACAGATACTCTAGCATGTGTAATGTTAACCACTTGCCAACCGCCCATTGACTATAAGCGTCCTGTGCGGTCGGGTTTATCTCTGAATGGACGTTTCTGAATGTCCTTTCAGAGATGGCAGCTGCACAGCGGGGGTGGGGGGGCTGCTATCAGTGACAGCAGGACACCCCAGAGAGAAGTCAAGGACCATTTCTGGGTGTCCCTGCCTTCTAGATCACTGTATGCACAGCGCTGAATGAGCATTGTGTATACAGCTCAGGAAGCCATGTGCGCTTCCTGTTCCGGCCTGGTGGTCATGTAACTTCAGGAGCCGAGGGAAATGCAGGAGCTGCCGGTCTTTCATAGACCCGATCAGCCCTGCACTGAGGCTTTACAGCATAGTATTATTCTGTACAGCCTCTCTGGGGGTGTATTTCTTCTGTAACTGGGGCTACTGTGTCAGCCCAGTTACAGGAGAAATCAATAGTAAAAAAGTTAAATGTCCTCCAAAGGTCTTGTTGTATGACCTTACGGGGGACACAAAGTGTAAAATAAAAAAATTAAAAAAATTAAAAAAAAAAAAGTGTTTGGTAAAAAAAAAAAAAGTTTCACATGTAAAAAAAAAAAAGAAAAAACAATTATAATAATAATCCCCAAATACATCCTTTTAAAAATGTTAAAAGTAGAAAAAATAAATAAAATAGACATATTTGGTGTTACCGTGTGTGCAATGACCACCTCTATAATAATGTCACATGATCTGTGAACGCTGTAAAAACAAACAAAAAAAAAAAACATTGCAACAAAACAGATTTTTGAGTTAGCTCACCTCCCAAAAAAACAAAATGTTAATCAATCAAAAAGTCATTTGTACCCCAAGTGGTAGCAATAAAAACGTCACCGCATCCCACAAAAAGGAGCCCCCTAAAAAACCATAGCCAGAAAAAAAATTGTGGCTTTAAGCAAATTGCAGCACAAAAAACATTTTTGTTTCTAAAAATGCCTTTATTGTATAAAATGTAAAACAAATTATAAAAATAGACATATTTGGTATTACCACGTCTGTAACAACTGGCTCTACAAAAATATCACATGATCTACTCCACCAAGTGAACGGTGTAAAAAAATAAAATAAAAATTATGCCAAAACTGCTTTTTTTAGTCACCTCAATTCACAAAAAACATAATACCAATCAATCAAAAAGTCGTATGTACCCCTAAATGGTAGCAATAAAAATGTCACCTCGTCCAGCAAAAAATAAGCCCTCACACAAGACCATTAGAGATGAGCGAATTTTTCAAAAATTTCATTTGGACGGTTCGCCAAATTTTCTGAAACGGTTTGATCCGAATTAATTTGTGGTGAATCGCATTAAAACACAGCTACTGTACTTCCTGGCTGCAGAGAGCCTGTATAGTGGTGTAGAACAGTGTGATTTGCAGTAATACGCATAGGGAGTCTGCTGTGGTAGTGAAACATTACTGTGAGTCAGTATGACATGCAGATGACTCTTAGAATCGCATCACTCTTAGAATCGCTGCACATTTTACGTATTTGGTTAGTTATGGGGCCAAAACTGACCAAATAACTAAAGTCTGAAGTCAGCTATAAAGAACCTTGCAGAGGCCCAAGATCCTACTATAGAGTGAAAGAGTGCACTCCTTTGACACCAATTCACTGAATCCACATAGATTTCTACAGAACACTTATACAAGTAGAGTCCAACCGACATTATGGAGGCAGCAGTAGTAGCATCAGGAGACTACAGAGTGGCATGACGTAAGTGTGGAGGCAGCAGCAGGAGACTACAAAGTGGCACGACGACGAGTGTGGAGGCAGCAGCAGCAACTGTAGCATCAGAAGACTACAACGACAGTGAGGCAGCAGCAGCAGGAGACTACAGAGTGGCATAATACAGTGTGGAGGCAACAGCAGCAGCAGACTATAGAGTGGCATGACAACAGTGTGGGGAGGTGGGTGGCGATAACAGTACCCAATGATGATGGTGGGTGTAAGAAGGAGCACTTGGCATCCGATGTGTGGCCTCAGGCAGGTGGCAGCATCAGAATAGTGGCTGAAGCAGAAACCAGAAGAAACCAGTCTCTAGTCAAGGATCTAATTTGACGCAGTCTCTCCACATTTTGGGTGGACAGGCAAGTGCTTCTTGGGTTAACTTTGGCCCCGTCGCAGTAAACACCCGCTCTGATGCCACACTACTGGCCGGGCAGGACAGCTTTTCCAGAGCAAACTCGGCCATTTGCAGCCACAAATCTAGTTTGGCTGCCCAGTAGTCAAGCGGATCTTCAATGACGGGTGGCAGGGTGCTGTTCAAGTATGCCACCACCTGCTGATTCAGGTCCTCCTCCAGGTCTAGCTGATGCTGCTGGTGAGAAGTTTCTTCACTATGTGGGTGAAGAAAGCTGCTCATCAGCGACTCTAGAGTCAGGCTGCTGCTGATGAAGCTGGTACTGCTACTGCCACCCCCACCCCCCAGCATCCATGGCAGTGGGAGACGAGCACAGAGGGCCCCCCGCCCCCCGGTTAGACCGACATGAGGATGGACGATGACGCAGATAGGCAGCAGTCAACTGACTACATAGGATGTCTCTATAGTAGTTCAGTTTGTCCTCCCTCTCGGTAGGTGTAAAAAGGCCCCCAATTTGGACCGGCAGCGAGGGTCTAATAGGGTGGAGAGCCAGTAGTCATCCCTCTGCTGAATGGTGATAATTCGGCTGTCACTACGTAAGCAAGTGCGCAAGCATCGGGCCATTTGCACTAGTGACTCGGAGGCACTCCCTGCCTCCATATCCACTGCATACTGCCACGGAGTGTCTGGGTCTTCTGCCTCCTCTTCCTCATTGCCCTGTAGCTCCGCTGGCTGCTCTTGCTCCTCCTCTACGGTCACCTGTATAAAAAAACATACCGATTTCTCTAAGCATTGTCTGTGCTCGAATGTCCTCTTCCTCCTCCAGTTCAGCCCCCACAGGGCTTATGTGGCCGTGAAATGTAGTCACCACATCTCCTGTACCTTGACCAGACAGATTTAGCAGCATCTTTTCCAGAATATGAATCAGTGAAATTACGTTGTTAATCCCGTAGTCCTGGCGACTGACAAATAAAGTGGCCTTCTTAAAGGGCACAAGCAAACGATAGGTGTCATGCATAAGCTGCGACTGGCTGACATTGGGGAAGCGCTCATCTTCCTACATTCATTAGTATTGGCGTCCTCACTAGGCCTGTAACCTATTAGAGGATGGCGCAGGCAGACGCAGTGACGTCATTACGTCCGCCTGAGCTGGGCTTCATAATGCGCAGGACACAGGCCGGAAGAGGCCTGCATCGCTGCCAGCATAGAGGTAAGTATAAGTGTTTGTTTTTTTTTTCTTTTCTGTGGCGCACTATGGGAGCATCATGCAGGACACTATGGTCGGGCATCTACTGGGGGCATTCCTGGCACATGGGGAACTCTATGGGGGCATTACTGGCACATCATGGGAGACACTATGGGGCATCTACTGGGTGCATTGCTGGCACCTCATGGGGACACCTTACTGGCACACCATGGGGGGCACTGGTGGCATTACTGGCAAGTTATTGGAGGCATTACTGGCACATCATGGGGACACTATGTGGGCATCAACTGCCACATCATGGGGGACTATGGGATTATTTATACTGGCACATTTGGGGCATTTATACTGGTGCATCATGGGGAACAATGGGGGCATCTACTAGGGGCATTTGCACTGGCACATCATGGGGGCATCTACTGGAGGTTTTATACTGGTCCATCTGGGGGCATCTATACTGGCACATCATGGAGCATCTACTTGGTGCATTTATACTGGCACATCATGGTGGCATCTACTGGGGGCATTTATACAGGCACATCATGGGGGACACTATGGGGGCATCTGTTGGGGGAATTATACTGGCGCATCATGGGGGCACTATGGGGAAGGGGAGAGGAGCACTATGTGGGCATTTACTGGGGGTATTATATGGGGTATTTTATACCTGCACACATTATGGGGGTACTATAGGGAAATTAGCTCAACTTGGGGCATTAAGAGGGGGATTTCTGTACTGGCACACAGAATGGGAGCATTTTTGAGCTAGTGCACATTATTAGGGGGCATTTTTTGTACTGGTGTACATTATAAGGGACATTCTTTGTGCTGGTGCTCATTTTAAGTTGCCAGTTTGCGCCCTCACAGTAATAGTGCTCCCCAAAGTCCCACTAATAGTAATAATACTCTGCCAGACAGCACTTAGTAGTAATACTGCCCCTACAGTGCCCCATGTCCCCACTGTGCCCCAGAAGTAATAATGCTCCCATAGTGCCTATAATAGTAATCATGTACACTATTAGTGTCAGGGGCACTATTTGCTGTGCCCAGTTATTTTAGGGCAGTGTGTGCCAATAATTATTGAAGGGCACTGTCTGTGTGATACTAGTGATATCATGGGGTTTCTCTGTTTCTGCAGTATAATGTTGGGGAGCACAGCGGGTGCAGTATTGGAGGTGGCAGAATGAGTTGTTCAGAAGGTAGGAGGATGACGGAAAAGTAGGAACCTAAGATGTGTGGGTGAAAAAACATCATGGGGGTCTGGTCTGAAAGGAGAAGATGTCACTGGATATAAGAGGTACGTATTCTCCTGTATATTTGATAGCACTGACTATAATGTGTGCTAGGTACAAATGTGTACACAATGTATACGGAGGAGGTAAATCTACTGTAAGTTTAGCCTATGTGTAATTTATATACCGTATGGTGTATATGGTATAAGTGATTATGTGAGTATAGTGTCTACATATATAGTCTGTGTGTGCATACCTCCCAACCATCACAGATCTGGCACAACTAATGTGTGGGGCGCACAATGGAGACTAGGCAGGGTTGGGACAGTCATACATTAGTTATTTAATCAGTTTTTGGCCAGTATCTGACCTAATAAGTGAAGTGTGAACTGATTCTAAGAGTGATGCGTGTCATACTGACTCACAGTACTGCGTCACTACCACAGCGCACTCCCTATGCATGTTTCTGCAATGCACAGTGATGTACACCGATATACGTACTCCCTGCAACCAGAAAATGGCCGAATCAAACCTTTGGAAACTTCCCTCATCTCTAGCTGTAATCGCACAGTTTTATTATCAGGCAGAGCATTTCATAAGAACTCTTGCCAATCTGTTGTTATCACTATGTGTAAATGTGGTGTGAAGGGCCTCCAGCAAATCTGGGACCATCGCAACTCCTATAGAAATGCAAGTAAACTATAAATCAACCTGATCTTACCAGTTCACTCTCACAGATCTGACACAAAGACTCTAGAAAGGGATGAGTATTAATGCATTTGCGTAATCTGTGTATTAACCCTTTGACTCTGCAGCCAGTTTTGGCCTTCGTGACCAGGCCATATTTTTTAAATCTGACCTATGTCACTTTATGTGATAATAACTTTGGAATGGTTTAAGTTATCCATGTGATTTTGAGATTGTTTTTTGGTAAAACATTTTACTTCATGTTAGTGGTATATTTTGGTTGATATGCTTTTAATTTTTTTTTTAAAAATAGGAAATTTGGTGAAAATTCGTAAAAAATGGCTATTTTCAAAGTTTAATAATTTCTGCTTTTTTTTTAAATAAAAGTGTATATATGTATATAGTGTATATATGTATATAGATCTATGGGGTTTTATACAATACAATGAATGGTTTGTACAGCGCTACGAAATTAATAAAGATTTTTTTATGGATGAAATGTAGTGATTTATTGATGAAATGTAGTGATTTATTGAAATTAATAGAGAGAACCCTATCTAAACTGTATAACTAATCTACCTAAACTACCTAGACTAACTAAACTACCTAAAACTACCTTCCTACACTGACTGCCCTACACCAGCTATGGGGAGGTGAAGGGGTTAATGATTTTTTTAAAGTTTTATGACTTAACAATTCTGTCACTGTGTGACAGAAACTGCTGCAGCTGGATGGAGCTTTGATCTTTCTTCCTCTCTGCTCTGCTCCTCCTGCTCTGAGCGCTGGAGCAGGCGTGAGCAGCGCTTGCAGCCCAGGCTCATATCGGGGCTGGCCGCGGACAGAAAAACCAGCGATCCTGCTGGTAAGTACCCGCCCCTCCTGCCCACACTGCCGGTGCTTCTATTAGCACCCGGCACTTCCAGAAAATGCTGCGCTGAGAAGCGCTAGCATTGCTTTTTCCAGTCCACGTAAATTAACGGGCTGCAGGTTTAAGGACCAGCCCTGCAGCCCGTTAATTTACGTGGGCTGGTCTTCAAGAGGTTAAGCAGTGATTATTGTAGATCCCTGGATGGACATTTGATGTAAAAGTGTATTGCTCTGTATACCAATGTCACAAACTAATATTTTCTATCATTACACCAGAAATCAGGAGAACATCTAACCCCTCGTATATATTGATAAGGTATAACAGTAAGGGCTCATACACACGAACGTGTGCAGTCAGTGCCCGTGCTGTGGACCGTAATTTGCAGTCCACAATGCACAAGCACTGACATTGTGGTCACCGCATGCGGATCGCAGACCCATTCATTTGAATGTGGTCAGCGATCCGCATCCAAGGGTACGCACCGCAAAAAAGTAGTGCTTGCGCTACTTTTTTGTGGTGTGGAGGCACAGCTAGAAACTCCACGGAAGCACACCGTATTGTATCCAGGGTGTTCCGATCCATGCCTCCGTTCCCCATCTCCCAGATTGCGGACCCATTGAAGGGAATGGGTCCCTGATCCGTGATGTGGGCTGCACACGGCCGGTGCCCGTGTATTGCGGACCTGGTGTATGCGGGCACCGGCTGTGTGCATGAGCCCTAATGGTGTGTCAGTTACTTATTTGTGACTCTGCTCTCTTAAAGCTGCAGTACTTCATCAGCCGAGTGAGATTCCAGGATTATACCGGAGGCATTGTGGCATTCGATGAGAGAAGACGACTTTCCTCTCTGCCACTTATGGAGCTGAGAAACTGGGTATTTCATGTGCATAGTAATGAAAGTATTTCTCGTACTGATAGTAAAAGCTACTTCTTGCCAAGTAACTTGATACCAGAGGATGAGTGGCTGCATGTAAATGATGACACGGTAACATGGAAAACTGGAGAGGTAAGTGATGTGGATTCAGGAAATGAAATAAGTGTTCAATACTTCAATAGAAATAATGTGGAGCATTTGTTTATAAATCTCTGATGGCTCTGCTGATCTGCTGGTCTGCTTCTTTAGAACTTTACATCTTCTCCTTCATGTCCCCAATGAACTGGCAGTGAACCCCAGTGAAGGCCGGTGTAGAGAATGGGAATGGTAGAAGCCCTGATGTAATTTTGGAGTGTCCTATCTCCGTTGCAGTGAAAATTATAGTTAAAGTTATAGTACTGAAGAACAAGCCCAGTAAGTTAAACGTAGCAAAGTCAACAGCAATTTTGTGATGATCCTCTGTTGGAGCAGGAGCAATGAAGTCTGCATCATCTCCACTCTGTCTCAAGCCAGAAACTCCCTCTACTGGCATTAAGCAGGGCCAGTCCACTTCTACCAAGAGGGGTGTAACAGGGTGGTAAACTGTGTCCCTGCCAACCTTTGCTTTACCTTCCTTATTGGTAGCAACAGCCAGGAAGCAAACAGTAAAATACAATGCATAACAATAAACAAGTTGTAGTACTCCACAGGTCTGGTATACTACACACCCACTAGGTGAAAGGCAAGCCATTCTTGGGTTGTGCTTAAGGTCTTTTCCTGGTAGTCCTGTGTCCGATGTCCAAGGTCACAGTTCTCACTGACGCCCTCCCTCACACTGCTATGAAGAGACTAGTTTAAGGACATACGTGCTTATACATGCGTACATTGACTAGGCTAAAATCACTGACTATGAGGGGGACATAAAAGGCTAGAGCTCCAAGGAACAGTCCATAATGGTGCCAAGGAGGGTTTCTAGCTATAATAGACTAATAAAACAGTCTCTATCTGTGGAGCTCTAGTCCAGGTAATAAGCAGGACCACTGGGACATCCGCCATCACAGCTCAGGGTCTTCACAGGCAGAGGTAGAGTCTTCAGCTACTAAGGGTTGTTCAGGAGTACGATGTGGTTAAGTAGAAGCAGTGGTATCAGCAACCAGTAGCAGGAGCCAGATTTGTGGCTGGAGAAACCACTGGAGTGGCTCAGACATGGAAAGCAACTCTGGTGGGGCCTTCTTTACTGAAGACAGTGGCAGCTTGGGTGACGTCCACTTCTCTTGGCTGCTCCTGAACAGACATTTTTTGAGCTGGTTGCAGTGCACCAACTAATTGTCTCTGTTCTCCCAATGGATCTCATAAACTTCTGGTGAAGGTACTGCCCCCACTGTATAAGCCTCATGCTTCTAGTGACTGTTCAGTTTGCTAAGTGGGTGATTATTTCTGAGCCAGATTTGGTCTAGATGTTGTAAGTAGAAAGAAGCAAAATTGAAGTTGGCAAAGTGGAATTTGATCCGAATTTCAGGAAAAATGTGATTCATCCCAAAGTCGAATTTCCTCACGCTTCATGGTAACAAATCGTATATTTTCTATAATGGCTGCTGCACGTTAGAAAGAGGAAGTAAGAAGCCCGGATACGAGGGATCACCTACAATGCCATGCAGAGAGCCGATCAGCATCCAGCCAGCCCTTGTGATGTCACAGCCCTATAAAACGTATCCTCCTGCCTGGCCTCCACCATTTTCCAGTGAACTTAGGGCAGGGGAGATGTTACAGGCACTACAGACAAATAAATTACTATTGGGCAGTGTAGGGACAGCTTAGTGATAGTGTAGGGATATAATAGGGAGGCTTTATCCACACTATATGGAGAGAGCAGGGACAGCTTAGAGATAGTGTAGGGATATAAAAGGAAGGCTTTATCCACGCTATAGGGAGAGAGCAGGGACAGCTTAGAGATAGTGTAGGGATATAATAGGGGGAGGCATTATTCTCACTATAGGGAGAGAGCAGAGGCCAATAGAACAGTGTAAAGCCTGGGTAAAAGGAGCTATTTTACTACTTGATCTACAGTATTAGTACAGATTATAGGTTGTTTGCATTCCAGTAATCCTTGATTCTGTTATTGGGGTGAAAGTGTGGTCTGATACTACAGATTTTAGGGTGCTCAAGTTGTATTATAATTAAATATATCCATTAATCTCTAATTATATAATTGGGGTGAAATTGCAGTCTGATACTACAAGTTTTGGGGTAGTTAAAAAAATAATAATTTAAAAAAAAATAAAAATACAGTTTTCTGTATTTTCATGACTATGAAAATTGTAGATTCACACTGAAGGCATCAAAACTATGAATTAACACATGTGAAATTATATACTTAACAAAAAAGTGTGAAACAACTGAAAATATGTCTTATATTCTAGGTTATTCAAAGTAGCCACCTTTTGCTTTGATTACTGCTTTGCACACTCTTGGCATTCTCTTGATGAGCTTCAAAAGGTAGTCACCTGAAATGGTTTTCACTTCACAGGTGTGCCCTGTCAGGTTTAATAAGTGGGATTTATTGCCTTATAAATGGGGTTGGGACCATGAGTTGTGTTGGGAAGAAGTCAGGTGGATACACAGCTGATAGTCCTACTGAATAGACTGTTAGAATTTGTATTATGGCAAGAAAAAAGCAGCTAAGTAAAGAAAAACGAGTGGCCATCATTACTTTAAGAAATGAAGGTCAGTCAGTCCGAAAAATTGGGAAAACTTTGAAAGTGCCTCTGCTGCGGAGGATAAGTTCATCCGAGTCACCTGCCTCAGAAATCGCAGGTTAACAGCAGCTCAGATTAGAGACCAGGTCAATGCCATACAGAGTTCTGGCAGCAGACACATCTCTACAACAACTGTTAAGAGGAGACTGTGTGGAGCAGGCCTTCATGGTAAAATAGCTGCTAGGAAACCACTGCTAAGGACAGGCAACAAGCAGAAGAGACTTGTTTGGGCTAAAGAACACAAGGAATGGACATTAGACCAGTGGAAATCTGGGCTTTGGCCTAATGAGTCCAAATTTGAGATCTTTGGTTCCAACCACCGTGTCTTTGTGCGACACAGAAAAGGTGAACGGATGGACTCTACATGCCTGGTTCCCACCGTGAAGCATGGAGGAGGAGGTGTGATGGTGTGGGGGTGCTTTGCTGGTGACACTGTTGGGGATTTATTCCAAAGTGAAGGCATACTGAACCAGCATGGCTACCACAGCATCTTGCAGCGGCATGCTATTCCATCCGGTTTGCATTTAGTTGGACCATCATTTATTTATTAACAGCACAATGACCCCAAACAAACCTCCAGGCTGTGTAAGGGCTATTGGACCAAGAAGGAGAGTGATGGGGGTGCAACGCCAGATGACCTGGGCTCCACAGTCACCAGACCTGAACCCAATCGAGATGGTTTGGGGTGAGCTAGACCGCAGAGTGAAGGCAAAAGGGCCAACAAGTGCTAAGCATCTCTTGGAACTCCTTCAAGACTGTCGGAAGACCATTTCAGGTGACTGTCTCTTGAAGCTCATCAAGAGGATGCCAAGAGTGTGCAAAGCAGTAATCAAAGCAAAAGGTGGCTACTTTGAAGAACCTAGAATATAAGACATATTTTCAGTTGTTTCACACTTTTTTGTTAAGTATATTATTCCACATGTGTTAATTCATAGTTTTGATGCCTTCAGTGTGAATCTACAATTTTCATAGTCATGAAAATACAGAAAACTCTTTGAATGAGAAGCTGTGTCCAAACTTTTGGTCTGTACTGTATATCCATTCATCCATGATACTGGGGTGAAATAGCTACCTGATAGCTACCTCATGTACTCATATAAGTACATCCATTCATCCTTGTTTCGGGGGGAAATTGCAGCCAGACACTACCACCACTCTTTTACCCTTACAGTTACTCAAACAAAACAATAGCTGATCTCAGGGAGACCAGCTACAAAAAACACCATGGAGCAAAGCTCCCTGGGAAACAGTAATATGCAAAATAACCGTGGAGCCCCAGTTATGGGTCTACAACACAGTGAAAGCCAGATATCCCTCAAAGGAAGGAAAACCAAGCAAAGGGGTGTCCCCATTACTGTCACAATACAGTACTTCCAACAGACAGGTAACAGGCCCTTCTATGGGAACATGAAGTGCCTAAAATATGTCTGGAGCTGGCAGAAGTAGCAGCAAAAGAAGGTGGGATGGTAGCAGCAGTCGCAGCGAGAGGCAGGAGCTGCAAGTGACATCCAGAGGTTGTGTTTTGAAAAGCAACCCTGCTGTCCTTGAATGGTTCAACTTAATCTCAAGTTACATCAGGCACCCCCTGCCAGGAGTCAGTGGGTTCCTCTGACACAATGCTTAGTTGTCATAGCACGGAAACAAGCTCTGTGCCTCCACCTATCCTGAACCTGCCTCTTTCATTTTATGTTCTTTCTGCTCGAGAAGTATTGTATGCAGTTGGCTTGGCTCCACTTTTCAGCAAGGACGAGCTTCTAGAGGACAGTCAGCGGCTACTGCTTAACTAAGATGTGAAGGAGAGATCCACTGCTTCCTCTGGTAAGTGGACAAGTAGCAATGATGAGAGTCACGTGGAAGCAGATATTATGAGCGGTCGGGCACATGGCCCTGAGACTGGTGAGGGCGACATCAGTGACGTGCAGAAAGTAGTGAATGATGATGTAGCCAATCGCTCGTGGGAGGTGGGTGAAGAGGGGCTTCATCATCATAATGAGAAGAGGGTGGCAGCTTGCGTGTGAGGCAGTAGCTAAGCCAGCAGGGTGGTAGCATGACCGTGAGTCAGCAGGGTGGCAGCAGTGTGAGGTCTGGAGTCAAATGAGACCGAGGTAGACCATCTGCTATGCAGAAGCCTATTTGTTCAGGAAGAAGTAGCGGTGCAGAGGTTCACGCAGGCAGCACAGAGTGGTTGGGGGAAAATGCCATACTTGGTGTTGTGGGATTTTTTTCATCAAGGCACCAGAGGACGTTAGCACTTGCAATGTGTAGAATCTGTGGGCAGAAGGTAAAGCATGGCCAGGGTGCCAAATGTTGGCACCACGACCATGCTTCAACACATGCAGCATCTCCATAAGGTGGCCTGTAAAAACCATGATGCTAATGTAGTGGTACAGCCTAGCACAGCAAACACTGCATTGTCATTACTCCGAAAAGGCTGTACCAGCCCTACACACATATGTTGAACAGAAGGTGGGCCAGTCCTTGAGCCTGTCGGTGTCTCTTAAAGTTAATGGCAATGCCAATGTGTGGAGCTGTAACTACAGTCGAGCACAATATATGTCCTATATGGCCCACTGGGTAAATGTGGTTCCAGTCCAGCCACATCACCAACTTGGCTAGTTGATGTCACTGCTGCCTCCATGTTTTCAAGATGTGAGTCCTGTGCCAATGTCCTCCTCTGCCTCCTCCACCGTGTCCTCAGCCTCCACTGCAGGCACAATTTGGAGTGCTCCTCCAGCATACCACATAAGAAGAGCATGGTGGTGTCACACTGTTATGCACCTGGTTTGACTGGGCGAATGGAGTAACAAGGGAGAAACTTCTTCATGTCCTCCATTAAGAAATCAAATCCTGGCTGGCTCCTCGCCAACTGAAAATCGGTAGCATGGTCACCGACAACGGGAAGAACATTGTATCAGTGCTGCGTCAAGGAGGGCTGAGCCATGTGCTTGCATGACACACCTATTTAATCTGATTGTAAAGAGGTTCCTGAAGTCTTCCACCCATCTGCCAGACATCCTGAAAATGGCCAATAAACTGTGCATGCACTTCAGCCACTCCTGCACTGCAAAGTACACCCTCCTTGAGCTGCAAAGGCAGAATAGCGTTCCCCAACATCAGCTCATATGCAACAATTCCACCCATTGGAACTCCTCACTTTACATGCTGGACTGACTATATGAGCAGAGTTAAGGGTATAAACAATTTCACGATCATGTAAGTAGACAGGAGCACTCCCCTGTGTAACTTGAACCTTAACCAATGGCAGTTCATGCGTGACACTTGCTGTTTGCTCAGGGCCTTTGAGGAGGCCACTTTATTTGTGAGTTGCCAGAACTACGGGATGAACTATATCATTCCACTCCTTCATGTCCTGGAGCAGATGCTGATAAATCTGTCTGGTAAGGGGACAGGAAACGTGGTCCTTACATCTCAGGGCCACCTGAGGCCTGTGAGGGCTGAACTGGAGGAGGAGGAGGAAGAGGAGGAGGAGAAGAAAGACATTCATGCACAAGCAATGTATACAGAAATAGGTGTTTTTTCTGCACAAGTGACAGGAGAGGAGCAGAAGGTGCTAGGCGATGAGGAAGACCAGGCAGATGACCCCTAGATGCCTTGTTAATATGCAGTGGAGTTTGAGGTAGGGAGTCCCTCTGAGTCCCTTGCACAAATGGCTTGATGCATGCTGAGTTGCTAGAGTAGTGACAGCTGTATTATCACCATTTGGCAAATGGATGACAACTGGCTCTCCACCATGTTAGACCCTCACTACTGCTCCAAAATGGGGGCCTTTCTTCCACCCACTGAGAGGGAGGATAAACTCAACTACCATTGAGACATCCTATGTAGTCGGTTGGGCGCTGCCTATGTGCACCATTGCCCGTCCTCACAAAGTTCTGACCGAGGGGGCCCTCTGAGTTCATGTTCTACTGCCATGCCTGCACCAGCTCCATCAGCATCAACCGGCAGCATCAGCAGCAGCAAGACATGGAGCAGAACCTGAAGAAGCAGATAGCAGTATACTTAAACTGTACCCTGCCACCCCATATCCAAGATCCCCTGGACTACTGGACAGCCAAACTTCATTTGTGGCCGCAACTGGCCGAGTTTGCCCTGGAAGAGCTTTCCTGCCCGGCCAGTAGTATGTCATCAGAGCGGTTGTTTATTGTGGCGGGGGCATAGATACCAAAAGGAGAACTCGCCTTTCCATGCAAACTATGGAGATACTGAACTTTGTAAAGATGAATCAGGCATGGATCAGCCAAGATTTCCATACCCCAGTGCCTGATGCGTCAGACTAGATCATTCTGGGTGCCGCACTCAAACTTTGTGAAAAGAGTTTCTCCTGGCCTTCTACTTCAGCCACTATTATGATGCTGCCACCCCCCTGATGCCACACACCTGCTGCTTCTGCTGCCATGCTCTCCTACTGCCACCCAGTTGCTGTTACTGGCAATGATATTACCCCCCCACCTCCCCACTCTGTGACTGGGCCACTATTTTGACTCCTAATGTGGTTGCCACCTCATCACTCTAGCTGGCCAATATGTTGACCCATTATGCAGTTGCTACCTCACCACTCTTTAACTGGGCCAATATATTGACTCCTCATGCGGTTGCCACCCTCACCACTCTGTAACTGGGCCACTGTGTTGATTCCTCATGTGATTATAACGTTGCCACTCTATAACTAGGCCACTGTGTTGACTCCTCATGTGGTTGCCACCCTCACTACTCAGTAACTGGGCCACTGTGTTGACTCCTCATGCAGTTGCCAACCATACCATTCTGTGACTGTCCACTATGTTAACTCCTCTTGCCGTTTCCATGTCACCTCTCTGTAACTTGGCCATAATGTTGATGTCCCATGCGGTTGCCACCTCACCATTCTGTAACTGGACCACTATGTTGAATCCTCATGCGGTTGCCACCTCACCACCACCTTTACTGACCACTGTGTTGACTCCTCATACAGTCACCATTCTGTAAGTGGGCAGCTGTGTTGACTATTCAAGCGGTCGCCGCCCTCACTGCTCTGTAAATGGGCCACCGAGTTCACTCCTCATGCAGTTGTCACCTTCACAACTTTATAACTGGGCCACTGAATTTACTCCTCATGCGGTTGTCATCTTTTCAACTCTGTAACTGGGCCACAATGTTGACTCCTCATGCAGTCTCCACCCTCACCACTGTATAACTGGGCCACTATCTTGACTCCTCATGCGGTTGCCACCCTCACCACTCTGTAACTGGGCAACTATGTTGACTCCTCAGTCGGTTGCCACCTCACCATTCTGTAACTGGGCCACTGTGTTGATTCCTCATGTGGTTATAACGTTGCCACTCTATAACTAGGCCACTGTGTTGACTCCTCATACAGTTACCATCCTCACCACTCTGTAAGTGGGAAACTGTTTTGACTCATCAAGTGGTTGCCACCCTCACCAATCTATGACTGACCACTATGTTGACTCCTCCTCCACTCTTTGACTAACCACTATGTTGACTCCTCATGCAGTTGCCACCCTCACCACTCTGTAAGTGGGCCACTAAGTTCACTCCTCATGCAGTTGCCACCTTCACAACTCTGACTGGGCCATAATGGTGACTCATCATGCGGTTGCCACCTTACCACTCTGTGACTAGGCCACAATGTTGACTCCTCATGCAATTGCCACCCTCACCGCTGTATAACTGGGCCACTATCTTGACTCCTCAAGCGGTTGTCACTCTCACCACTCTGTAACTGGACCACTATGTTAAATCCTCATGCGGTTGCCACCATCACCATTCTGTGACTGAAAACTATGTTGACTCCTCATGAGGTTGTCACCCTGATCACTCTGTAATTGGGCCACTATATTGACTCCTTATGCGGTTGCCACCTCACCACTCTGTGACTGAGCCATTGTGTTGACTCCTCATGAGGTTGCCACCCTCCCTATAATTAAACTAGACCACTGTTTTGACTCCTCGTATCTGAGACCTAAGTGTCACAACTAGTTCAAGCCAGGTTGGTGTATTCAGGAGAAATGCTATAGCATGTGCTGTTTAACCAGTTGTTGGGGGAGGGATTTGTTATAGCATGGAATAAGAATGTAAGCTGTTGTGCGTTATCACAGGCTAGCCCACATTACACACTCAACATTTGTTCTTGACTCTGGGGAATAACAGGCAAGGCATGGCTGGTCTATTTGAACCCACCCCAGTACACGGCTAACAGCTTGGTGTAGTCGACAAGATACCATGACCGTTATGAATGGGAAGACCTTTCCCCTGGTGTCAAAAGTGCCGCCCAGGATCCAGCTCCAGTCTGGTCCCTCATACTATCCCCAGTAGGTTACAGTACATCCCTGTGTAAGCACTATTGAGTCATCTGCCCAAATTTGATGGTAAAAATATGACTTTGCAGGACTGTACTAAAATGATAAATATGAGTGCAGTTAAAATATGTAACCTGACCCCCGTGCTGCAAGCAGAAGTTGCGTTGGGGGCACTAGAGGGTGATGTTAGATCAGGGGCGTAACTATAGGGAAAGCAGGGGAAGCAGCTGCTTTGGGGCCCAGACCCACAAGGGGCCCCTTCAGGAGGAAGACTAAAACATTTTACTGTCAGGGGCCCCTAAACAGTATTATACAATAACATTATATACACTGACACTCTAGGAAACAGACTGAGCAGCTGCCAGGGCTTGTCTGAGAGAGTGCAACCTTGACTAGGCACAAGAATGAGGGTTGCATGTAAGTTGGGGGTTGTGAAGAAGTTGCTGTGGGGGCCCCGTTCAAAGATTTGCTGTGGGGCCCAGCTAGTTGTAGTTACGCCACTGCGTTAGATGGACAGTGATGATAAGACCCAAATCCGAGAGAGACACCCTAGAGAAAATATTCTCTGTGTTGGAGGAAGCCCAGGGGGTACATGCTAAAGTAGTACAGTTTCGTAGAGCACTTCTTTACCCTCAGAGAGAGGGTGAGACCCTAATACAGTACTCCAATGCCCTAGAGGAGACAAATGAAATACAGCGCCAAGACCTAGGCTATGGGAGCCTTCCGGGAGGTTGACCGGCTACTACAAAACCAGTTCATAGTGGGGCTCTACAACCAGTTCTTACAGAACAAATTGCACGATATGACCCATAAGACGGCCAACATGATGTGTTACAGCGACTATGCAGCCACCATGGAGAGAGAGGAAGCCTGTGGCAGCGAAAATAGTGAGTAGCATCCATGCAGCAGGAGGCTGGTCAAAGTCTGAAGACTTAGAGTCCTTAAAAGATGTGTTCCAGACTCTGTGGACAGAATTGAGAGAACTTCGGCTGGAAGTGTCCCAGATAAAGGCAGGATCACCCCGGCCCCTGTAAATGACCCCAGAACCCCATACCACTCCATCCAGGATAATTCAGGTGCGGGGACTCCCTGAAAGAGGGCCCCTCTGCTGGGCTTGTCGACAGTATGGCCATATGGCCAGAGAGTGCCCGGTACAGATGAAGTCCGAACCAATGATAAACTTCCGACTACCACAGTAGCTGGGCGTCCTGTGGCACTACACCAGAAGCTAAGCCCTATGCATGAGGAACACAACCTCTATGCCATCAGCCCCGTTAAGCCGAGTTGGAAGGCCAGAAGGTATGCTGCCTAGTTAATACAGGGTTGGAGTGCACCTTTGTGCCTCTGAAGTTCTTTGAGAGACACTTTGGGCAAATAATGGAGCCAGAAGATGGAAGCATCATCAGGCTGACGGCTGCTAATAACAGAGAGGGATAGTCTGGTTGTGGGTACGTCTGTTTGGACAAGACATCGGCAAGAAGGGGGTCATGCTGGTGGACCATTCATCCTGGAGAGGAATGGACGTGACTCTAGGTATGAATGTGCTGAGAGACCTAGACTATTAACTCTATGCCAAAGAAGGGCTGAAAGAATTGGCAACAGTCCACCATACACCGGCCAACCCAGAAGGTTCTACAGCAGATGGTGAGGAGCTGTAGTCTGCCAAAAAGCAACATGTGCGGTTGGCCCATTGTGCACGAGAAGATTCCACGGAGCACCCTGGTGAAGATCTAGAACAAATATTGATGCTTCTGGTGGTTGTTGGAGGTCTTGATCGAGCCCGCTCACCAAGAGAAAATATAGATTCACCCACTGGCAACCTAGGCCATTGCTATTGTGCAGGATGGATGTGTACCTGTACGATGCCTCAATGTTGAAGACTGCAAGTTGACCGTTCCTGGGAATACCTTGCTGGCCAAAGTTTATGTGTTCGAAGGGGACATCCTTCGATGAAGGAGCATCACGGTACAGCCATGAACCTATGCCGTAGAGGTTAAGCAAAGGGAAACCCCAAAAGAGGAGTGGAACTGCCGAGTGATCATGGCTCAGATGGGGTGGACTGAAAGACATTGACTCCAGGGCAACAGAAGCTGCTGGAAGATACCCTGTGGGAATTTAAGGAGGCGTTTTCGAGACATGAAGAGGACTTTGGGTGTGCTTCTGTCATTAAACACAAAATCCCCACCAGCAATGCTGCACGAGTCAGGGAACAGTATCAACAAATCCTGACCAAGATGTACCAAGAGGTGAAAGACATGGTGACCAGCATGCTGGAAGATCGGGTGATCCAGTCAAACTCCCTAGGCTGCTACAGTGGTCTTGGTGTGGAAGAAAAATGGGAGTCTCCTGTTCTGTGTGGATTATCTGAAGCTGAATGCCCAAACCTTCCAGGAGGCCTACCCACTTCCGCGGATTGAGGAGTCATTGTCCACTCATTGTCATGTGAAGTTCTTCTTTACTCTTGATCTGGCCAGCGGGTATTGGCAGCCAATCCGCGGCCAAAAAGGACAAAGTGAAGATGACCTTCCTCCTACCCCTGGGAACATTCCAGCGGTTTATGGAGTACTGTCTGGGGGACCTCAACTTTGAGTCAGTATTGCTATAGCTGGACGGCATAGTCATGTTGGAGACCTTCTTAGAGAATCACCTCCAGAAGCAGCAGGTCCTAGGACAGCTGTGAGACTATGGGCTCAAGATCAAGCCCAAGAAGGGCCAACTGTACCAACAGTAGATAGCGTATTTGGGACACTTGGTGCCCCAGCTGCATACACTATAAGAGGTGTGGGCATTCATGGGGCTGGATGGCTTCTACAGGGGGATTATACCCAGGTTTGCTCATTTGGCAGGCTTGTTAAAAAAGTTATCAAGGGGCACAAGTGGGGACCCCACCAACAAGAGGCTTTTGAAGCAGTGAAGGAGACACTGACCAGTGCCCCGATTCTTTCTTATGCGCGTTTAGATACCCCATTCCTGCTGTACACTGACGGAAGTCCAGGATGTGGGAGAGTCATTGCCTATGCAGGCCGTCTGAGGCAGTCTGAGCGCAACTCTGACAACCATAGCTCCTTTAAATTGGAACTCATGGCACTGATGTGGTCACTGACCGAATATATGACAGGTGCAAAGGTGACTGCACGTCTTTCTAATTACCAAAAACACATCAAGTTCCGGTGGGGGAGGGAGAACGATGCACTCCCCCGAGTCCCTGTGGAGGACCAGAAGTTGTTGACACAGTGAGATAAGCTGACTGTTATCCAGGGCCTCCTGTGTCGAACCATTTACTTGCAATCAGAGCTGCAGTACCGGCAGTAGATTTAGATTGTCATCCCCATGTCATCCCCATCCACGGGAAGCCCATGAGAGGAGTATCCATGTGAGGAGCAACATAACGTTCAAGTGGCTCCAACGGCTGTTTTACTGTTCAGATTTTACATACATGCTGTTTGGCAGACAAGGAGGCCTAGGTTTGCTTCAAGTGTTGGCCCTGTGGGCTAAGTAAGAGTACTGAACAGTGGGTTCCTGTCAAGACCATCAGGAAGTCTGCAGCCCTAGAGATCCTGATGAGTGATTATGTACAGATTGGGTACTCTACCTTGGGACACTTGTATTGTCTGGTCATGACAGATCATTTTGCGAAGTATGCTGTGGCTGTACACAACGGAGACCAGAAGGCGGAGTTGGCCGCTGAGGCGGTCTACAAACATTTTATACAGGTATTCAGGTGTCCACCACTATATGTGTCTTCTGTTCAGGTCAACAGGAGTCATCTATAGAGGCAGCAACCAACAGGGGACACAACTGTAGACAAAGCCCTGCACGTCATCCCCATGCTACACACTGATCTGCTGCTGACCGAATGTTATAGACAAAAACATGAGGCTCATAGAGTTTGATCAAAATGTGTTCTAAGAGCCCACAGTGGCCTGTATTCAGGAACTAGCACATGCTCAATCCTTCCTCAATGTAAGTGAATGAAGGCCACTGATGGAATGGACTGGACTATTAAATTAGGCGTATTTCAGGCACAGATTGCAGTTCAATGGTTAGTTGTGCTGCAATCTAATATTCTCTCTGCTCACTCCAGGTCTAAAAAAGGGGGCGTGGAGTGGCCGGGAAGGGGAGGGGTTGGCAGGCCAGTCTCGTTTACTATTTTCTATGCCTGTTTCAGGTATAGAAAAAGGTCTAAATGTAAGACAGCTAGAAAGCTGTCTTACATTTAGAAGCCTCAATCCACCGCCGGTCTTAATAAATGACCCCCTAAGAGTAGTGTCACCTGGCATACAATACTCATGCATATTTTTGGGTGTTACTGATAACAAAGAACATCCCAAAGAGTACCCCTCAAGGCAGAAATGTGTTCTTGGCTTTTAAACATGCTTATGCAGCAAATTTAGAAAAATGCTAAGCCAGCCTCACATCTACAACTAGCTGTTTCAGGACATTAGCCCTTTATCAGAGAAAAGCAAATGAGAACAGCTTTTCTAGTTACAATGACTTTGGGAAACCTCTGGGTTGCCACTATTTCTCTTATGGAGACCGGTTGATACGTGAAGACAATTTTAGTCCAGACAACACTCCTCTTGGTTTCTGTGGAAAATGTATGCAAATTATCATGTCTAGCACCTACTAGTTGAATATCTTTCCAAGAAATCTACAGGAACATGGAAAATTCATGCCTGAACTTGATCATCGTGTTTGGTTCGCTCATCTCTACTCCATATTTTACTAATTCTGTCTGGAGTGTTATCAGCAGCACTGTATCACACCATGTATTACATACACCTTTCATACATGATATCTGTTTCCTCTAGATGCCACAATCTCGGTGCAATAAGAGATGTCCACCCGGGTCCAGGAAAGCTCCTAATCAAGGATATCACTCCTGCTGTTATGACTGTGTCCCCTGTGCTGAGGGAGAAATGTCTAATATAACCGGTGAGAAGTCCACTGACCATTTCATATCTTGCCTTTCCCATGCAAAAAAAAAATAACTCTAAAGTTTGAAGAGAATTGTCCAGCCTGTATTGAAATCAAATGTCCAGTGTGCAGGGCAGTGACACAAAGTATATTTCTGTAGTCCACATGATTACATGTACATAAGGCTGATAGTTCTGCGTGTTGCTCTAAAATATTAAAAGATCTCAACCACAGATAACATAGGATTGTAGTTAAAGGAAGGGTTTAGGAGTCATGTGCTCTTGATCCTGTGTTCACCAAGCGGACCTTCCTGCTGCCATGTGCCGTGCTGAAAAGCGCCGGCAGTAGGTAGCTTAACTGTTGTATCTGCTCTCCATGCCAGAGCTTACTTTCTGCTTGAGTACTGTACTGTTTGTTAGGGCTTGCATGGGCATTTCTCTCCTTCCTTGTGAGGCAGCACATACAGTACACACTCTCTACAGTATCTTCCCAGCCTAAGGCTGGATTGCAGGAAGTATTTAAAAGTGTTTTCTGCCTCAGGAAGGCGTCTGAGCAATCTAGGTTACTAGTCACTTGTCTAGTTCCTTGTGTGAAGGTGTTTCTGATTTTCTGTGTACCTGACCCTGCTTCTTAATGGATTGCATGTTTGCCGCCTTCCTCTGACTTTGAACCTCCTGACCATGTCCTTCCCCTCAGTGCTTGCACTGGTATCTCTGACCCCTAGATCAGCTGCCACTGACTCGGGGACTGATCTGGAGTGGCACCTGGCTATTACCATAATGGCCATGGTAGAGCCAGGATGCACCACCTTGGCCGCATCTTCTATTCTGCCATTGCGACGAGGTAGTCAGTCCATGGACCAGTATGCAGTCCAGTTTCAGTTTGACGACTGCAGAGACCATTGATAGTGTCATCTGTCAATGGAAGGGCTGTATCTGAGTCCCTACAATTTATTAAAGAACCTGTAAAACTGCAGGTGGGAGCTCTTCATACCGAAGAGATTCATTCTTGATTCTTCCAAGTTTGTCTCATCCTCTCCTTTTGGAACTACCATGGCTCTGTATTCATGAACCTGCCCTTGATTGGAAGTCTGGAAAGGTGCTTTGCTGGGGGAATTCCTGCCTCGAATAATGTTTTTTTCTCCTGTTCAGCCTGCTCAGTCACCCTGGGTACCACCAAATCTTCAAGATCTACCTGCAGCATATTACGCCTATGCAGACATCTTTGATAAGAAGAAGACATTACCTCCAAACAGGTCTTATGATTCTCCTATTGACCTGGTACCTGGTTCTTCTCCCCCCCCTTCCCCCGTGGTCATATTTATCCCCTGTCACCAGCAGAAACACAAGCCATGTCCAAATATATTAAAGAAAATCTTGATAGAGGTTTTATCCAGAAATCATCTTCTCCGGCTGGTGCTGGCTTCTTCTTTGTGAAGAAAAAAGATGGTTCTCTTTGGCCATGCATCGATTATACGGGTCTCAATAAAATCACAGGCAAAATCAAATACCCTCTTCCCCGTATTCCTGAGTAGTTTGACTGCCTCAGGGGAACTAAGATATTCTCCAAATTACATTGACAGTTCCTATCTCAGCCTTGACCTGCAAAGGGGGGAATAAAAAGAGTTGGACAGCTGAGGCTGAATTAGTGCCGGTGACGTCACTGGGCTCACGGCAGGGTGGAAGCCTCCGCCTAGCAGAGTCCCGGTATGTCACTGGATCTCAAGAAAAATGGAGCATAAAAGGTTCTGAAGCTCATATCAGGGGGGCTGTCTGGGTGAAAATAGTGATATGTCCGGGTCCAGCTGGACCACCCCGTTAAACAAAAATGCAATCGCTCAAACATAAAACCTATGAGCCATATTACAATGTGGGCTGTCAATAAATGGTTCATTATAGGATCTATACCCAGGAAGAAAGGGAAAATACTTATACTTGTAACACCCTACTTTGCAATGCTGTCATCCTAAATAACACACAAATCTGGTAATTAGCTTCAATTATTCCTCAAAAGGACTTACAAGAAATATACAAGAAAGGTATTATATTTAAACAAGTCTTCTCTCATTAGAAAGGCCCATCATGAAGCAGATTCCAATTTTTCACATCTAAACGGCCGGCCACCATTAAGTCAATGGTCACATCCCAAAACGACAGGTTTCAATAAACCAAAAGAAATATCTAGAGGAAGTATGAAAAAACACGTTAGTAAACAATACTACTAAATACATTTTGAGTATCTTATGTACAAGGGTAAGGCCTGAATGAAGGGTCTGAGTGTCTTATCCATGTAAGTATTAATACTCTGTGTCAAACTGTCATTTCCTGACACAATGGGTCTGGCAGCTATAGGCGTCCATTTTTTAAGTATTTTTGGTAGTGCAAAAAAATGTTGAAATTGTTGGGCTTTTGTTGTGTAAAAATTGATACTCATCTTTTGAGATAAAATTATTTACTAGGTCCCTTAGGAAAGTGTCAGTAGGGTTAGCAGGTAAAACCCTATATGTTTGAAAAGACCTTCTGATAAAAATCAACTATATAATAGTCACACCTAATACGTTGTAAGCCAGTCTGGATGTTGAGTCCCTTTATAGCAACATCCAACACAATTTCGGCCTGAAAGCAACGCAATATTTTCTGAACACTCGAAGCACTAACTTTAAGCCAGACAATTCATTCATCCTATCACTGTTACAATTCATCCTGGAACATGATTATCACATGTTATCACGAAAGGAGAGGTACCGCTATGGGGACGGCGTGTGCCCCAACTTATGTGAATTTTAGGCTGGTGGGAGGACCAAGTTGTCTTCAGGGAATATTTATATACCTACAACAGTCACATCTTATACTGGGGTAGGTACTGGTGATGATATTTTGATTCTTTGGGAGGGAGACTGGAACTTTTTCATACAATTTGCACAAATACTTAATAATGATATTGATATGAAATACAACTATGAAATTCACGAATGAGAAATATGTTTTCTGGACTTGAAACTCACTAAATCAGAAAATGGCTGCAAAGACATATTTTTTAAATCTACATCAACAAACAGCTACATACACAGGACCACTTGGCACCCAGACCCTATAAAGAATGGAATACTAACTGCTAGAAGAAACTGCTCATCTGAAAAATCTTTTTTCAGACAAAATGATTTACTTTTAAAAAGATCAAAGGAAAGAGGGTATTCTTCTAACACTCTAAAAATGGCTACAATGGGGTAAAAAAAGAGCAACCAACATTAGTTTAAGACAACATCTAATGGAAAAAACTGATGATATCATAAGATGGTGGTGTTTTCCGGGGGACAGAACAGGAGAGGGCTCCAGCATAACGGAGACCGAATGAATCCTTTATGCAGGCTATAGGCTTCTATTATGGCAGAATAGATAACGTAATGTCTCCAAAGGTATTCTGTTATGCATTCCGTCATAGGATTGCGTTATGGTCCGTGGTAATAGAATCTATATAGCAATTCACTTTTTACCTCAACACAAACACTAATTTCAAAATATGAAATTCGCTCATGCCTAATAGTAATGTTATGTAGATGGACTGTATGTTGGAGGGGCTGGAGGGAGGGGAGCGATGATATTTAGCACACAGGTAGTTCTGAGCAACCTTCTGTTTTCAAGTTTGGCGTACAAGTTTCGGGTTATCTAAGAATTTTATTATGGATTCCGTTACGACGGACTATAATGTATGGTTCTTGGTAGCGGAATCCGTAACGGAATTCTTAGATAACCCGAACCTTGTACGCCAAAGTTGAAAACAGGAGTGCGCTCATCACTACCTATATGCAAATTAATGTGAGGGCTGTTTAAGTAACAGTTGTCAGACGGCCATTTTTGTAGCCAATTAAAGTCTATGAGGCTGGTCACACGGCTGTTTCTTTAACGGCCAAAGAATAGCGAGTTTTTGAAAGTAGGACATGTAGGACAGGTGTTTTGTTATTTTTGGGCGGAGTTAGAGGCGTGGCCTATTAAAAAATTGCTGCCGCACGCGTGTCTCTCTTTCCTCTTTTCAAAAGTTGGGAGATATGGAACTGGTGACCTAGGCAGCTCGAGCAGGACAGGCAGCAGCAGCTCTGGAACTTGTTTTTCCTTACAACATGGTGTCTCACTCCTCTTTCTCCTCTTGCAGTGGCATATACTCCTCCTCCTCCATGGCAGATTCCCTTTGTGTGCTCCCAACAGCTAGAGGGCTGACAGCAAGTTGTCTTAGCTGTTCTTCTTCCACTGTTGTCCTCTGAGTGTCAATGTCTGTTCTAAGATATACATGAGGGGATTACACTGCCGCAGGCATCATTTAAAAGGCTGCCACTCTCCGACCTCAAAGCAACACATGGTCCCTGCTGCTAAGGCTGTCTGGTACATGACAAAAAAGTTCAGGTCTTTCCTCCGAGTAAGCACATTGCTAATTAAATGGTGTAGCAGCAGACCGTTATGTCACTGCAAGTCCAGGAGACCCTTTCTTTTCATGAAAGAATGACTGGAATGCTTGGACAGGCTCCTGGACTTTTCCAGCACTTTCCATAAGCCAGTATATTTATCTAGAAAGCATTGCACCACTAGGTTGACGATGTGCACCATGCAGGAAGCATGTATTACTTCTCCCAGGTCCAGGGAGGTCAGAATGTTGCACCATTGTCGTTGACCCCCTTGCCCAGTTGGAGTAGGCAGCGTGTTTCCTGCTTGATGTACTTGAACAACTGATTGCCGGTGTGTGGCTACTATAACCCAGGCCAATCAGCTCCAACATGGCCTGGCAATGCTTGACTTGACACATGTGATAGGAAGGAAGGGTAGCGTAAGTGAACCTGTGCGTAGCTGCTGTTGGGGATAAGGGCCTGATGTGGGAGCCAGGCTGACACAATCATGGGGAGAGGGTCAAAAGGACCTGGCCTTGTTTTTGGGGTGCTGCCTCACCGCTGCCAGATAAAAAACTTTGACCTAGTGGGCCATGAAATACATATACTGTCCCTGTCCTTAATAGCTGCTCCAGGTGTCCACAGTAGGGTGAACCTTGCTACACAGGAAGAATAGCAGGGAGCGGCCCATGTTGTCCACCATGTGAGAGTACAAGGTAGGGACAGCTTTTTCGGAGAAATAATGGCAGCTAGGTATCTGCAGCAAGGCAGAGCAGATGCCATCAGCTGTCTTGAGGCAGCAGACTCCACTAAATGGTAGGGCAGCAGCTGCACTGTCAGCAACTTGGCCAGGTGGGAATTTACCCCCACAGATTCACATAAGTGTTACGAATTCCATTATTGGTTTCCGATATAACATGGTTATGACGGAAAATAACAGAATTTTTAAGACAGAATTCAAAACAGAAACCTTTAGAGGCCTAATACAGGTCTATAGGCAAGCATAATGGATCCGTCTGTTTTCCATTATCCAGGACAGAAAAGAAAGACAGGACTTACTGCAGCTAGGGGTGCCTCTACTACCACCACCAGCATGGCTATTGCTGGGGTCTGTAACCTCCTTCACAACCTCTTTCTCAGAGCGGTACAAATGCTGACTGCTCTCATATAAATTGTCACCAAAGGGACCCTCTTGACTATCTGTTGTAGGGTGTGGTGGGGTTTTCTTGCTACTTCTTAAGAAAAATGAAGGAGTCCCACTAAGAAGAAGCAGTGAATACTGAGAGGACTCCACTGAAAGCCTTCTCTGGTGCTGCAAGGAGGAGGAGCAGGAGGAACACTGTGACCCCTGGCTCCGCCGCATAGTGTTAGATTCCAAAGTCACCCCCACATCATCCTGCTGCGACTGCGAGGAGGACTGAGCCATTAAATCCCTAATCTCATCCTATTTCTCCTCAATGATAATCTTGCACCTTTCTGAAGCCAGCAGGGGCAACTACAGCCTGCTACCAGTACTACTACTACTTCTTCTGGCTGAATCACTGGTGCTGCTACTACTCATATTCTTCCTCTGGGTCTGCTGTTTAGAACCTTTATGTGTTCCTGACATTTTTGGGCCTTTCAGATAATATTATGCTGTGTATTGGTGTAGTAATCATGAATATATTTAAGAGATAGAAATTAAGTTATATGGAGTATATATTGGAGTACTGGTATACTGATATAGTAATCACCTATATGCTTGCTTAATTAACGTGAGCAAGTCCCAAAATAATGAAATTCCAACAGTGTGGAAATGCCGATTTGCCATTTTTTGTCGCTTTACTCAAAAGTAACAAAAAGTTATAAGTTATAGGGGTCAAGATAAGACAAAAAAAATTCCAACTTTATAATTATTTTATCACTCAAATGAAATCAATCAAAACACAAGAAAAACTAGACATATTAGGTATCGCAGGATTCGTACTGACCAGTAGAATGAAAGTAACTGGTCAGTTTTAATGAACATCGAACGCCTTAAATAAAAACCCGTAAAAATGTAGCGAAATTGTGGGTTTTTTTTTTGCAATTTCACCCAGTTTGGATTTTTTTCCCGCTCCCACTACACCATATGCAATATTAACTGGAGGAGTTGGAAAGTACAACTTGTCCCACAAAAAAACAAGCCCTCATACAGCTATGTGAACAGAAACAATAAAAAAAGTTATGGCTGTATGAAGGCAGGGAGCGCAAAACGAAAACGATAAAAAGGAAAAAAAAAAAACCTCTGGGGGTGAAAGGGTTAATATTGTAACTTGAGAGGGACCAAAGTATTTTATTCTTAATCACTGATATACATTGTTTTTGAACTTAAAACGAAAACAAGATTTATTTGAAAATGGGGAAAAATTAAAATATTTCCTTGCAGGTAGCTGATTTTCAGGTCTGCAGCAGCTGCAGTTCTGCTAAGAGGCAAAGTAGTAGTAGCTCCTCACTTCTCACTCCCTGGCTGACAGCATTCCATGCATTTGTATTCTACACACAAAATTCTTCTTTATAATTCTAGCCTTTCCCTTCAATGTCTCTAGAATACAAGCTTGACTGATTTTTCACTGTTCCTGAATCCTTAAGATTGATTTCTGGGAGACTCTGCAAGACCCAACCATCATGATTCACAGCCCATCACAGAATGATTTTCTGCTTGTTATGCTAGGGCACCAACCTGTCTGCTGCTGCACTGATTGGCTCATCCAGACTGTTTGAGGGTCTATAAATCAATTTCAATGTGCTGCCCACCAGAGCCAAGGTTTTCAGAAATACCTACCTGGATACTGTCTCTACCCGAGTTTAGGCTCCGTAGCAATAAAGGAAGAAAGTAGGAGTTGGCGGAGAATAAGCTGAGTCCAGACTTTATAAAGTTTTACAGTTTTAATTGAATAAACTTGCATCCAGACAATATTTGGTCTTTCTCTTGGCTCCACCAGGTTTTAGGGTAAACCGTCAGGAAAACTTTGATACCTTGCTTTCTCTTTCTCTGCTGTGCTAAACTCTGGTTTTAGTCTAGAAGATAGGCATTCTGACAGTTCTGGCACCGTTGAGTGGGGTGCCTTTGGCCGTTCATCTGTAAACTGCAAGGAGTCATGGTGCTCTATGAGCTGCTTCCCCAGGAAGACTCCTGCTGCATGAGATACCCTCACTGTGCCATGTCTCTTCTACAACTCAGTATAGCTTCCTGCAACTCCTCCCTTGGAAGGAAACAGGACTCCTCTAGGGGGAGAATAGAATTTTAAGTTCAGCACAGTGCCACCTGTTTGGCAACCAAGCACATTACATGTAATACAAAAATAACAGTGTCATAGACGTGTTATTAAGGCACAATATCAAAGGACCTGGAATTAGTTACACATACAACATTCTGGTTAGTCATTAGAGACAGTAGCAGGGTATAGGAATGGTAGTGCCTATTCTGGGGTATCACATAATCAGGTCAAGCCCCACTTCCTTTCATGGCCATGTGAGAACTTTTCTTCTTCCTCCCCAGTGTTTTTTTCCTGCTGACTTGTGCACTAAAATGGCGCTATGCTCTGTTTTTGTGGATTCGTGTGAAACAAACACGAAAAGATTCAGACTTATCTGCCGTCTGAAAAGTAACAAAGTTTGGACTGAACTCGATTTGGTCCACACTAGTTTGCTAATCCTTTGAGAGTGCCTTCACTGGTGTGAGAAGTCTTAAAGGTCAGACACGATCCTCTGGAATTCTGGGAAAAATGTATACAAATGAGCTCTTTGCAAGCTCTGCCTTTTATGCTGTCAGATGTAAGGCAGCTAGCCTATCAATGTTCAGCCTTCTAAACAGACCTTAAGACAGACCTTAATTAAGCCAGTTGTTTTAGGGCGATTGCACCTCATCTGGTGGCACTAGACACAGAGTTTGCTGAGAGCTTATTTGCATACCTTCATCACAGAATTCCATAGAAGCAATGCCTGGCCTATAAGACTTCTCACACCGATTAAGATGCTCTCCATTAAGAGATATAGTACCCCCCAAATTCTAACCTGGGCCTCTTAGTCAGTACTCTCTGCTGTGCACTGATGAGATTGGTAATTAAGCTCTACTGCTGGACCACAAGTTTGCTAATCATTGGTTCTAACTTTTCATGTAGACTATTCTGGAACTAAATAGAATTTTAGGGAGATGTCTTCAAACAAAGAAAAAAAGAGATTTTACAAAACTAAATATCTTCTTCTTCTACAGACAGTGACTTCTGCCATACCTGTCCTGACGATCAGTGGCCAGATCCAGGAAAAACAAGATGTCTTCCCAAAGTCTATGAATTTCTCTCATATAAAGAAGATACTATGGCTTCATTCTTCTCTATAACAGTGATGATCTGCTGTGCTATAACCTGCTACATCATAAGAATCTTCATCTTACATTGGGACACTCCCCTAGTGAAGGCCAATAACCGGACAGTGAGCTTCATCCTCCTGGTCTCCATCATGTTCAGCTTCCTCTGTGTCTTCTTCTTTCTTGGACGTCCAGTAGACATAACCTGTAAGATGAGACAAACATTCTTTGGAATTTTCTTCTCTGTTGCACTCTCTTCAGTTTTGGCAAAGACTATCATGGTCTGCATTGCATTCAAAGCCACCAAACCAGGCAGTTCCTGGAGGAAGTTGGTGGAGATCAGAGTTTCCTATTATGTGGTGGTGATATGTTCCTTCATACAAGTGCTGATCTGTGTTATTTGGTTGTCAGTGTCTCCTCCATATCAGGAGTTTGACCACCATTCTTATCCTGGGAAGATCATCATTCAGTGTAATGAAGGCTCAGATATCTGGTTCTACTCCATGTTGGGTTATCTGGGGTTCCTGGCAGCTGTGAGCCTTGTTCTGGCTTTCATGGTGAGGACATTACCGGACAGTTTTAATGAGGCCAAGTACATCACCTTCAGCATGCTGGTGTTCTGCAGCGTCTGGATCTCCATGATCCCAGCTTATCTGAGCACCAGAGGAAAGAACATGGTGGCTGTGGAGATATTTGCCATATTGTCCTCATCTGCTGGAATATTAGCCTGTATATTCTTTCCTAAATGTTATATCCTAATAATGAAACCTGAGCTGAACTGCCGAAACCAATTAGTAAAATAAAAATGTAAGTGTAATCACAACATAGTAACATAGTTTATAAGGCAAAAAAAAGACATCTGTCCATCCAGTTCGGCCTGTTATCCTGCAAGTTGATCCAGAGGAAGGCAAAAAACCCCTGTGAGGTAGAAGCCAATTTTCCTCACTTTAGGGAAAAAAATTCCTTCCCGACCCCAATGAGGCAATCAGAATTACTCCATGGATCAACAACCCATCTCTAGTAACTATAACCTGTAATATTATTACCTCCAGAAATACATCCAGGCCTCTCCAGATCTCTTTTAGTGAACTTACCATCACCACCTCCTCAGGCAGAGAATTCCATAGTCTCACTGCTCTTACCATAAAGAATCCTCTTCTATGTTTGTGTACAAAACTTCTTTCCCCCAGAAGCAGAGGATGTCCCCTCGTCACAGTCACAGTCCTGGGGATAAATAGATGATAGGAGAGATCTCTGTACTGACCTCTGATATATTTATACATTATTATTAGATCTCCCCTCAGTCGTCTTTTTCCTAAAGTGAATAACCCTAATTTTGATAATCTTCTGGGTACTGTAGTCCACTCATTCCAGTTATTACTTTAGTTGCCCTCCTCTGAACCCTCTCCAGCTCTGCTATGTCTGCCTTGTTCACAGGAGCCCAGAACTGTACACAATACTCCATGTGTGGTCTGACTAATGATTTGTAGAGTGGCAGGACTATGTTCTCATCACGGGCATCTATGCCTCTTTTGATGCAACCCATTATCTTATTGGCCTTGGCAGCAGCTGTCTGACACTGGTTTCTGCAGCTTAGTTTGTTGTTCACTAAAATTCCTAGGTCCTTTTCCATGTCAGTGTTACCCAGTGTTTTACCATTTAGTATGTACTGGTGACTTGCATTATTCCTTCCTATGTGCATAACCTTACATTTGTCAGTGTTAAACCTCATCTGCCACTTCTCTGCCCAAGCCTCCATTCTATCTAGATCCATCTGTAGCAGTGTACTGTCCTCTTCTGTGTTAATTACTTTACACAGTTTAGTGTCATCTGCAAAAATTGATATTTTACTGTGCAAGCCTTCTACAAGATCATTAATAAATATATTGAAGAGAATAGGGCCCAATACTGACCCCTGTGGTACCCCACTAGTGACAGTGACCCAATCTGAGTATGTACCGTTAATAACCACCCTCTGTTTTCTATCACTGAGCCAGTTACTTACCCGCATACAGACATTTCTCCCAGTCCAAGCATTCTCATTTTATATACTAACCTTTTATGTGGCACTGTGTCAAATGCTTTTGAGAAGTCCAGATATACAACATCCATTGATTTGCCGCGGTCCAGTCTAGAACTTACCTTCTCACAGAAACTGATTAAATTGGTTTGACATGACCGATCCCTCATGAAGCCATGCTGATATGGATTTATTTGCTTATTTTCATTGAGGAACTCCAAGATAGCATCTCTTAGAAAAGCCTCAAACTGTTCGCCCATGGCAGATGTTAAACTTACCGGCATATAATTCCCGGGCTCTGTTTTTGGACCCTTTTTGAATATTGGCACCACATTTGCTATGCGCCAATCCAACACCCCCTATCAGTATAGAGTCCTTAAATATCAGAAATAAGGGTCTGGCTGTGACATTACTTAATTCTCTTAGGATACGGGGGTGTATGCCATCCGGTCCTGGCGATTTGTGTATTTTAATCTTTTTAAGACATCTCTGTACTTCTCCCTAGGTCAGACAGGACACTTTTAATGGGGAATTTACTTTTATATTCTGCATTTCATCTGACAGTTTATTTTCCTCAGTGAATACAGTGGAGAAAAACAATATTCAGTAGCTTTGCTTTCTCTTCATCGCTCTCTGCAACTCCCCCCTCATTACTCTGTAAGCGGCCGACACCTTCAGGGTTATACTTTTTATCATTTATAAAATTGAAGAACATCTTAGGGTTTGTTTTACTCTCTTTGGCGAATAATCTCTCGGTCTTTAGTTTGGCTGCTTTTATTTGTCTTTTACCTATTTAAAAGAGGCAGAGTGAATATTCGAAAATGGCATCCAGGCGATCCTCATCATTTAGCTCTGCTGCACAGCTGAAATACATAGTCCGGCCAGGATTACGATTTACGATGGCACACACCGCCACCCGAACCAGCATAAAAAGGAGGTGATCCAGCAGGTGATCCAAGGCTTGCACCATCGTTTCGACACCTTGCGGACCCCGGGCCAGATCCAGCGTAAATGGTCAGATCTGAAATCGTCCTCAGAGGCAGTATGTATATTTGAGGTAGAACAAGTAAGGTGCTGTCTATCTGGCTAAGTGCATAGTACAACCATCCACCATACTATAAGGTGAATATGAGGACACATTGCGGTACCTGTAAAGAAATACACACAATGGACAACATACTTGAAAACATTGCAGAAAGGTAAAAACATTAGTGCAAACAATCCAGAGCAAACAATATAGTGCAAATACATTATATGTATAATGTAAACATTTTAAATATCACCTACCTAGTATGCTCACGGACACGTTTAAGTCTCTTTTCTTCTTTCTGACGCTTGTCATAGAACTGGGGCAGAGTCCCAAACTCAGTTGCAATTTGTAATCCACATATGTAAAATTGTAATCCAAATGGGTAAAAAATAGCAGCAAAGGTTCCTTAAAAAACCCTCTTTCAAGGGGGTCCCCAATAACCTGAAAAGGGGGAAAAAAGGGATGAGGCGCACATATGCGCAACTTGGTTAAAACTTTTTTTTTTTTGATGGGGAGAGTCCTGACAATCCATGTCCATCTGGGTGAGGACAAACGCAGGGCAACAAAAATAAAAACAAACGCCAACTAGTGCTCACCCTTCAGGTTAAGTCCACGTTGTGGCTCCCATAAAAGCTGCAGGGCCAGCAAGTCTTCTTCACTGCTGCTGGAGCTAAAAGACATGAGAGGGCGCTCCTACCTCATGAAAGCAACACTGGTTGCGGCAGCAGACCCCCATGACCTCTCAGGGATGGTCTTGGTAATGACCGGGCGGTCACACTGGCAAGGGCCTTGGCAACTTGGGCCTTTCCCATTACCTTGTAGTGACCAGATTCTCCCACCGGCATACAAGGTGACAGAATCTCCGGCTGTCAGGGCTCTGGTAACGGTCTTCCGTGAGCGGTGGACTGTTTGGCCTGCACCTGCCATGGCAGTTGGTATTGTACCACCAATGGATGGTACACAAAACTGTTGGTGGTTTTCTGCCCCACATGAAGGATCGGCGGTGGTGGCAGCAAATCTGGTATCAGGGATTCCAGCTGAGCTTGGGATTTCTCCTCAGATCGCAGAGTCCCATCATTGGTCTCATGGGAACACCGAGCCTCTTCTGCGGCCTGAGCCTCCTCACTTCCGGGGGCGCTGCAGGAGTAGCTGGTCGCTTAAGGAGTTTCACCCCAGTAGCAAAGGGGCCTTGGAGGCTCTTCATGGCGGTATACTCCACGTAATCCCCTGCATGGAGATTGTGGCACAAGGGAGGAAGATATGGCCGCTTTACAGAACGGTGGTTGACATATAATTCTTCCGCCGTCTCCTCATCACCGATAAAACCTACTCCCCGTTCCACACTGAACCAAATAACGGTACCCCTTCGGCGCTCCAGCTTAGGGTCACCGGACCGTGGATGCTCCAAAACCTGCACAACCCATTCCTCTACCAACTTTTTGTATTCCCAGAGGGTCAGGGCGTTCCGGGTGACAGCCTCGGGGACCATTGAATTTTGCCGAAGGGAGTAGTCCTTCCGTGGTGGAGCGGGAACTCCTGCCGCCTCCACCATGTCAGCCAGCAGAGTGAACACCTCAGCGGGCACCTCAACTGACTTCTTAGGCTGCCGGACATACTGAGAGACGTAGATCTCCTCCGGTTCCTTCTCCTCATAGGGGTCGGTGCCCCACACAATGCCTCCCCAGTCAGGGCCTCGCTGTGTCGCCATCTTAATTTCCTGAGTTGCCTCGTCTTCCTTGCATGCTGGAGAAGGGGGCGGGGCTACCAGGGAGGAGTCTGCATCGCTAATGAATTGAATTTGTACGCAACAGCGTATAGAGTAACGTATACGTAGCAATAGCGTATAATTGATAGGACAAATTACATAGCGAATGCGTACAAAGCCGAAGCGAGTCACCTAATATTCGGATTTGCTTTGCAGCTGAGAATTCCCGAGATTCGATACGAATCAACGAATCGATTCGCTCATCTCTAGTTATTTCCAAGAACCTGTTTCCTTTATGAGATGTACAGGTTTCAGTTTCCCAGTCTATATCTGGGTAGTTGAAGTCCCGCATAATAACAACCTCATTATGATTTGCCGCCTCGTCTATTTCATTTAGAAGTAGATATTCTGTGGACTCTGGTATATTAGGTGGTTTATAATAAACTTCTATTAGTATTTTTTTATTGTTTTTGGCTCCATTTATTTCTACCCACAGTGACCCCACATCTTCATGTCCCTCACTTATATCTTCCCAGAGTGTGGGCTTTAGACAGGACGTTACATAAAGTCAGACCCCTTCCCCTCTCCGGTTTTGGCAATCCTTTCTAAAAAGATTGTAGATCTACCCCCTTATTAGTATGACCCCCCACCCTCCCCCCAGATCCTAGTTTAAAAGCTCCTCCAGCCATCTAACCATTTCTTTCCCCCAGGGCAGTTGTACCCTCCCCATTACGGTGCAGTCCGTCCCTACTGTAGAATCTGTAGCCGACAGAGAAGTCGGCCCAGTTCTCCATGAACCCAAACCCTTCCTTCCTGCACCAGCCTCTGAGCTACTTATTTAACTCACTAAGCTCCCGTTGTCTCACTAGTGACACTCGTGGCACTGGTAGTATTTCTGAAAACACTACCTTGGAGATTCTGGACTTGAGCTTCTCTCCTAGTTCCCTAAAATCATTTTTAAGGACCTTCCATCTCCCTCTGACTTTGTCATTGGTGCCGATGTGTACCATGACCGCCGAGTCTTCCCCAGCCCCACCCAGCAATCTGTCAATCCGATCCGTGATATGGCGAACCCGAGCACCCGGGACACAACACACTGTTCGGCATTCACGGTCTCGGCGACAGATGACCCTGTCTGTCCGCCTTGTTACAATATACTGAATTCAACATAGCAGAGCGTTCCCCTCCTAGCATAAGAGCAGATCCTTCCCACTGTGTCCTAGAATACAATGGCAGCAAAGAGGCATTGTGATTACTCCTAGATTTACATAAAGGCGTAATCCTCCTTTACTTTACAGTTCATAATCCACAATAGTGCCCTGCAGATAATGAAGGCCATGTATGACCAATCTGGAAATATCCAAAACCAATCTGGAAAAATCCCAAAAAATCCATAAGTGAAAAAACATAAGATCTTGCCATCACTAAATAATTGTGACCCCCGAGTATAATCTCATGTGATGTATGTGGTGCAGTGTATGATGTATGTGGTGCAGTGTGTGATATATGTGGTGCAGTGAGTGATATATGTCATGCAGTGTGTGGTGTATCTGGTGCATTGTGTGGTGTATGTGGTGCATTGTGTGATGTACCTGGTGCAGTGTCTGATGTATGTGGTGCAGTATGTGGTGCATGATGTGCAATGTATGATATATGTGAGGCGGTGTGTAGTGAATGTGATACAGTGTATGATGTATGTGGTGCACTTTGTGATGTATTTGGTGCAGTGTGTGATGCATGTGGCGCAGTGTGTCATGTACGTGGTGCAGTATGTGGTATATGTGGTGCAGTGTGTGATTTACAGTACATGGTGCAGTGCATGATGTATGTGGTGCAGTGTGTGATGTACATGGTGCAGTGTGTGGGTTACGTGGTGCAGTGTGTGATGTACAGAACATGGTGCAGTGTGTGATATATGTGGTGCAGTGTGTGGTGTACATGGTGCAGTGTGTGATATATGTGGTGTAGTGTGTGGTGTATGAGAGGCAATGTGTGGTGTATGTGGTGCAGTGTGTGATGTATGTGGTGCAGCTTGTGGTGTACATGGTGCAATGTGTGATGTATGAAGTGATTACGCTACATGTGTGGACACAGCGCCAACATTAGCACTCTGACCACACTTTACCTTTTGACCACAGATTCTACACACTGCCATTTTTACGTTCTCTGGTGATTTGATGAAAAATTCCCACACCGGAGATCATGGCATTTTTTCTCCCCACCACTGCGTGCCGACTGCCTGCCTCTGTCTCTATGAACCTACTGTATGCAGTGCTAGTTCTTTCAGGACAGGTAGGCTCCTTAGTAACAGACAATCTACCATGGGCACGTTTGGCTCCAGACCTCACACTGCTGCCACCCTGCTAACTCATGCCCAGGCTTGTACACAGTTCGCTCAGTCATTGTCTCATGCAGAAGCTGACACCCTCAACCCCTGATGATGAAGCCCCCTCTTCACCCGGCTCACACATGTCATCGGCTGAATCATCATCCACTACTAGCTGCACGTTACTGATGTCACCCTCACCAGTCTCATGGCAGCATGCCTGACCGCTCGCAACACCATCTCCCACACGACTCCCATCATGGCAACTTGCCCGGCTACCAGAGGGGCAGCGGAACCTCCCCTCCCCGCGACAGCCAGCATTCCCACATAGCAGGTATATCACCTTCTTTTGGGACGACCACACCCTGTCATGTGTGGTATCAAAATGATCATCCTGATAATATATACATTATTAAAACATGTCGGGACCTGAATATCCATTGGTCTGGACGGGAAGCCATGTTTTATTAATATTCCAGGTATGCAAACTGAGTAAGAAAGATGGAGCATGCACAGGTAATGAAGGCTGGAACAGAATAGGAGAGAGACTCCTCTCAGCTCCACCTTCTGTCGAATGGGGATAAAAATGAACAATTTGGAACATTTCATTGACACAATTTGGGGATCTGATCAACATTGGGTTGTGTTCCACTTTCCTCCTATCCCCTGAAACCAGAATGGACTCTGCTCACACAATTCATTGAGTAAGAACCTTTCTGCTTTTTATCCTTTTATCTTTTTAACTGTTTTGTGCACGTTTATGTATGTCTTATTGTAACTAAGTACTGTACCTTTTTAATACATTAAAGCACATCTTTAATCGTTTTGTCTTGTACCCTGAATGAGTCCAGTAACCTCCATTTTTAAGTGTATGAGTTTGGTTTGCATTACCGTGTAATTGCTATAAGTGTGACATGTGGTACTGTGCGCTGCTTCCGAGTGGGGCGCTGGGGTATTTTCTATGAGCCCCTAATTAATTGGTGTATTAATTTAAATGTCATAGATGGTGGCAGCTTGTTGGGGTGCATGAAAGGCTGTGTCGGGTGCAGTAGAGGCTCAATAAGAGGCCTGTGTGTAGGGACACGATAAATTGAGTGCTTGAAATAGATCGACCCTTGGCAGTCGCACCCTGGTCACGTAAAGGGGAGGTTCTCATATGTGACAATGATGTTGAAGGCCGATTCAACCATTCAAGGACAAATGGGTTGCTGGTCAAAACACGACTGCTGGATGACACCGGCAGCTCTGGCCTGTTGCTGTGACTGCAGTTGCCACCCCCCTTCCCCTTCCTTCTTCTGATTCTACGTCTGCCTGCTCCAGAAACATTTTGGCCACTGCCATTCCCTTAGAAGGGTCTGACACCAGCGTAGGACATACTGTACTGTAACAGTAACTGTAAGGGTGAAATAGCAGTAGGATTAGAACACGATTTCACCCCAATAACAGAATCAAGGATGAATGGAATTAATTATGTATTAAACATGCAAATAACCTTAAATCTGTAGTAATAGATCACTTTTAGTAACCCCGATTAGTGCAGGTAGGTGTAATAGAATTGCTTATACCCAGGCTTTACACTGTATTTTGTGAATAAAGTCTTTTCTAATCACTGTCTCTAGTGCCTGTCACATCTCTCCCTGCACTTCACTGGAAAATGGTGGAGACTGAGAAGGAGGAGACTTTTTATAGGGCTGTGACATCACAGGGGCTGGATATCTGCTGATTAGCTGTCTGGCTGCATGCATGGCATGTAAGGCGCGGGCACCGACGCCGTGCACGCGCGCGCTTGCAGTCTAATTGCGACACTGTCGCTTTAAGACATTGTGTTTTGGTTCAGACACAGGAAGTGGTCATAAGCTCCGACCTTGACCCTGCCTGTGATGTCACTTCCGCCAGGAGGTGATCAGGTGCCCATACTTCGAGGCTACAGGTGATGTCACATCCGCCAGTCCTGCACAGGAAGCACCACCCTGTTAATTGGTTGCTTCACTATAAAAACCCCTCAGTATCAGCAGCAGGTGACAGTGCCTTGTTGTTGCTTTGCTAAGCTAGAGACCCGGTCGCTCTGCTTTGTGACTAAGACCTTGGTTGCACACTAGGTGTAGTCTGTGGTCTAGGCAGGAGTTTTGTGTGTTGGGCTGCAACCTCCTTCGGGAGGCGCGGAACCCTAGTGTGCGCCAGTGTGTGTGTTTGGAGGCCACATTGTGTGTTGGGCTGCAACCTCCTCCGGGAGGCGCGGAACTCGGCACACGTGGTCTGATTGAGAGCTGGGTATCCTGTGCTGGTCCCAGACTTGAGCGCATTGAGTGCTTGTGCGCATTTGCCTACCGGGCATTGGGGCTCATCCCCTATCCTCCTTCGGGAGCTCATTATTGTGTGCTTGTGCACACGTGCCTTCGGGCATTGGGGCTCACCCCTGTCCTCCTTCGGGAGCTTGCCTTTCCGGCTGCTTGGTTCCTGGGTTGCCCTGCTCGGGTGACTCAGGATCTGAGTCCAGTGATCCCCGGTGACTCTGTCTCAGGGCAGAGTCACTTTATTATTTAAATAGGGGCCCCTTGGCCTAACAGTAGGCACCGGCCAGGGATCCGCCGGTGCTATGTCTCTGACTCCCTCCATGCAGGCATACGTCAAACTATGGGAACAACGCATGCAGGAGATGGAGCAACGTGCTGCCGCCATCTCGGCGTCTAGCACGGAATTGCTGTCCACCTTAGACGGTCAGTTGCAGGCCGTGGAGCAGCAGGCTGCCGCTACTTCCCACTCCGCTGCTGCTTCGGTGTGTCCACAGGTTCCCGTGGCGATTCACCGACCGCCTAACTTACCTCTTCCCGTACGATTCTGTGGGGAACAGCAGGAGTGTCGGGGATTCTTAAGCCAGTGCCTGATCCACTTTCAATTGAACCCGGACAGTTTTTTGGATGACCACACCAAAGTGGCATTCATAATATCCCTCTTATCCGGGCAGGCACTGGCTTGGGCTACCCCTCTATGGGAGAGAGTGGATCCTTGTGTGGTTTCCCTACCTCTCTTTTTGTCCTGCTTTAGAGAGGTGTTCCAGGGTCCTGATCCTCTGGTTACCGCCAGCTCCTGTCTCCTGGAGCTACGCCAGGGAACGGACTCGGTTTCACAATACGCCATCCGTTTCCGAACCCTGGCGTCCGAGTTGGCATGGCAAGATGTGCCCTTGCTAGAGATCTTCTCCGCCGGCTTAAGTCCGTCCATCAAGGACGAGCTGGCAGGTAGAGAGAGACCAGGTACTCTTCGTGGTCTCATCGATCTGGCCATAAGGATTGACCGCCGTCTGTCCGAACGCCATCTCGAGCAAGCTACTGAGCAGAGACGGGGTCGGCTGGCTCCGGTGTTTTCCAGGCCTGTGGTTCCTCCTGAAGAACCTATGGAGATAGACAGACTCGGTCCCCGCAGGTCTGGGGTGGTTTGCTATTTTTGTAGGAGACCAGGCCACATTGCTCCCCATTGTCCTCAGAAGTCGGGGAGACGGGCGCACCTAGGGTCAGTGGGAGGTATTCCCCTAGGTGAGATCGTACAAACCTCCACAAAATGCAAATTTCCCGTCTCGATCAGGGTAAATGGTAAGATCACGCCAACCAGAGCCTTTATTGATTCCGGTGCTTCCGGTAACTTTATTTCACGTAAGTGGACCCAGAAGCTCGGAATTCCTATCAAACCTATGGCCACCAGTATGAACATCACTGTGGTGGACGGCTCCGAATTAGGCAGGTGCATCACACACCGCACAGTTCCTGTCGAGATCCAGATTGGAGCCTTACATAAGGAGACCATTTCACTCCTAGTATTACCTCAGTCTGTGGACCCAACCCTCTTGGGCCTTCCATGGCTGAGACTACACGCTCCCACACTGGATTGGACCACCGGTGAAGTCAAGCAGTGGGGTCCTTACTGTCAGGACAAGTGCATGACGAGGGTGATCTCTGTAGAGACACCGCCCCTCCCAGCCGAGCTTCAGGGGTTACCTTCACAATACGCGGCTTTTGCTGACGTCTTCTGTAAGAAGGGGGCAGACACTCTACCCATACATCGTCCCTACGACTGTGCCATCGAGTTGGTACCAGGGTCTACTCCGCCCTGTGGTAGAGTGTACCCTCTGTCTGTACCGGAGACCGAAGCTATGTCAGCTTATATAAAAGAGAACCTTGAGAAGGGGTTCATACGAAAATCCAGTTCCCCTGCTGGGGCTGGTTTCTTTTTCGTTTCTAAAAAAGATAGGTCCTTGCGACCGTGTATTGACTATAGGGGCCTTAACGACATCACCGTAAAAAATAAATATCCGCTTCCTCTCATCTCCGAATTATTTGATCGGTTTCAGGGCGCAACGGTCTTTTCCAAACTAGACCTGCGTGGGGCATATAACCTGATCCGTATTCGTGAGGGAGATGAGTGGAAAACCGCATTTAACACCAGAGACGGTCATTATGAATACCTGGTTATGCCCTTTGGCCTCTGTAATGCCCCAGCGGTGTTTCAGGACTTCCTGAACGACATATTTAGGGATCTCTTGACTACCGCTGTGGTGGTCTACTTGGACGACATTCTGGTGTTTTCTCGCGACTTATCTACCCACAGGCGCATGGTGAAGGAGGTGTTGCACCGCCTTCGGAGTAACCATTTGTACGTCAAATTAGAGAAGTGCGAGTTCGAGAAAACCCAGTTGGCCTTTTTTGGCTACATTGTTTCTGCACAGGGGCTTCAAATGGACCCCGATAAATTCAGGTCCATCATGGCTTGGCCCAAACCGCAGTCTTTAAAGGCGGTCCAGAGGTTTCTGGGGTTCGCCAATTATTATAGGAAGTTCATTCCCCATTTCTCTTCTCTGGTGTCCCCTCTCACTGCATTGACTCGCAAAGGGGCTAATCCTTGTAAATGGTCGTCGGAGGCGGAGAATGCCTTCATTGCGCTGAAGGAGGCCTTCCTGTCGGCCACAGTGATTCATCGCCCAGACCCCCAACGCCCCTTCTTCGTGGAGGTGGATGCATCATCTGTAGGGGCTGGAGCTTTTCTCTACCAAAAGGATGGCAAAGGGACTAAACTGTCCTGTGGCTTTTTCTCCAAGGCTTTTAATCCTGCTGAGCAGAATTGTTGCATAGGAGATCGGGAACTACTGGCCATCAAACTGGCTTTAGAGGAGTGGAGACATCTCCTGGAGGGGGCCAGGTTTCCCGTTGTGATCTTCACTGATCACAAGAATCTCTTGTATCTCCAATCTGCTCAGAGGCTTAACGCTCGACAAGCGAGATGGGCTCTTTTCTTTTCTCGTTTTAATTTTGTTTTACACTTTGTGAACGGGGACAAGAATGTCAGAGCGGATGCTTTGTCCCGCTCTTTTGATGCCCATGGTACTGAGCCTGAGGTTCGTCCCATCATCCCTGCAGAAAAGCTTCTACCTGTGAACCCTATTGGTCTGCGCCAGCTGCCTCCGGGTAAGACGTACGTGCCACCCGCTCGCAGAGAGGAGATCCTCTCTTGGGGCCATAATTCTCGTCTGGCTGGACACCCAGGTCCCAAAAGAACGATGGAATTAATTTCTCGGCACTATTGGTGGCCAGGCCTCAGTCGGGATGTTCGGGCTTTCACCCTGGGTTGCACCTCCTGTGCCCGGAACAAGCCGGTCCGCCAGAGACCTTCGGGCTTGTTGATGCCCCTGCAAGTCCCTGAGAGTCCCTGGCAGGACATCGCCATGGACTTCGTAACGGGGCTTCCTTCCTCGGAAGGAAATACCGTGGTCTGGATCGTTACTGATCTATTTTCCCACGTATGCCACTTTGTTGCGCTGCCAGGGTTGCCTTCTGCGCCTCACTTGGCGGGATTATTTTTTCGCCACATCTTTCGTTTGCATGGGTTACCGAGGCGAATTATTTCTGACAGAGGTCCTCAGTTTGCAGCTAGGTTTTGGAGGGAGCTGTGCCAGCTACTGGGGGTTGATGTGGATCTTTCTTCGGCTTTTCACCCTCAAACTAATGGCTTGGCAGAAAGACTCAACCAATCCCTCCAAATTTACTTGCGACATTTTATTTCCACAAGGCACGATAACTGGTCTGAGCTGTTGGCCTGGGCAGAGTTTGCAGTAAATAATTCTGTGTCCGATGCTGTGGGGAAAACCCCCTTCTTTGTCCAGAATGGACAACACCCCCGCCTTCCTCTTCCTTTGCCCGTCACGGCAGAGATGCCCGCTGTTGCGGATTTCAGAGATTGCGAGATGTCTGGCAACAGACCCAGTCCTCCTTGGAGGCTTCCAAGACCAAAATGAAGCATCATGCTGATCGCAGACGTTCCAGCGGTCCGGAGTTCGCGCCTGGAGATCTGGTCTGGCTTTCCTCAAAATACATTCGGCTCCGAGTGGCGTCTTTGAAATTTGCGCCCCGTTTTCTCGGTCCTTTTCGGGTACTGTCCCGAATTAACCCAGTCACCTATCGTATTAAACTGCCTCTGTCATAGAGAGTTCCTTTCATGTCTCTCTTCTCAAACCTCTGCGGCTGAATAGGTTCTCTCCTTCTTTACAAGAGGAGTCTGAGGCCGAGTACGAGGTACGGGAGATCCTTGACTCTAGGACTATACGAGGTGTCACGTCCTATTTGGTGGACTGGGTGGGATTCGGTCCTGAAGAACGGACCTGGGAGCCAGAGGATAATTTGAATGCCCCAGATCTGATTGCAGCCTTTTGGAGGAGGAGAGGGGGCCCTGAGGGGGGGGGGGTACTGTAAGGCGCGGGCACCGACGCCGTGCACACGCGCGCTTGCAGTCTAATTGCGACACTGTCGCTTTAAGACATTGTGTTTTGGTTCAGAAACAGGAAGTGGTCATAAGCTCCGACCTTGACCCTGCCTGTGATGTCACTTCCGCCAGGAGGTGATCAGGTGCCCATACTTCGAGGCTACAGGTGATGTCACATCCGCCAGTCCTGCACAGGAAGCACCGCCCTGTTAATTGGTTGCTTCACTATAAAAACCCCTCAGTATCAGCAGCAGGCGCTGGTGCCTTGTTGTTGCTTTGCTAAGCTAGAGACCCGGTCACTCTGCTTTGTGACTAAGACCTTGGTTGCACACTAGGTGTAGTCTGTGGTCTAGGCAGGAGTTTTGTGTGTTGGGCTGCAACCTCCTTCGGGAGGCGCGGAACCCTAGTGTGCGCCAGTGTGTGTGTTTGGAGGCCACATTGTGTGTTGGGCTGCAACCTCCTCCGGGAGGCGCGGAACTCGGCACACGTGGTCCGATTGAGAGCTGGGTATCCTGTGCTGGTCCCAGACTTGAACGCATTGAGTGCTTGTGCGCATTTGCCTACCGGGCATTGGGGCTCATCCCCTATCCTCCTTCGGGAGCTCATTATTGTGTGCTTGTGCACACGTGCCTTCGGGCATTGGGGCTCACCCCCTGTCCTCCTTCGGGAGCTTGCCTTTCCGGCTGCTTGGTTCCTGGGTTGCCCTGCTCGGGTGACTCAGGATCTGAGTCCAGTGATCCCCGGTGACTCTGTCTCAGGGCAGAGTCACTTTATTATTTAAATAGGGGCCCCTTGGCCTAACATGGCATTGTGAGTGATCCCTCACTCCTGATATTCTTACTTCCTCTTTCTACCATGTGAACACTAATTATAATACAGTGTATAGTACATTAACCTAATAGATCTGACCCTAAAGATTATATACAGTGTATAAAACAATAACCTGATGGATTTCACCCTATAGATCATATATAGTGTATAATACAGTAACAGGATGTATCTGCACCCTATAGACTATATACAGTGTGTAATACAGTAACCTGATAGATCTGACACTATAGATTATAACCTAATATATAAAGCTGAGTGTGTGTGCATGTCTGCTAAAGGAATCCACATTGTCACATTTACAATTACGAAATTTGGCACACAGGTACATCAGGTGTCTGGGAATGTTTTAGACCGGGTCTCTGCTTTCTAGCACATGACGTTCCAAAGATATTACCAAAAAAGTGCAGTGGAGGTCATAGTTATGGGGATGGTCTGCTATGGAGGTCAGTGTTAAGAGGCATACTGCTGGAGAGGCCACTGCAAAGGGGGGCTGGGTAACATAGCTTGTAACATAGTTTAAAATGCTGAAAAAAGACATCTGTCCATCCAGTTTGGCCTGTTATCCTGCAAGTTGTTCCAGGCAAATAAAACCCTTGCTGTAATTGTGTTTTGGTCTTTAGGACACTGTTACAGTTTTGTTACTTTTGGAGTGAGCTGCCTTTGGCTGTTGACCCACTTGTGACAATCTGTCTGTAAATATGTAAGGAGTCAGAGTGCTCTATGAGCTGCTTCCCTCTGGAAAGACTTCTGCTGCATGCAGGAGGGGGGCTCCCCTTGCTCTTACATCTTTACATGTCTTCTTCAACACTAGAATCCACTAAGGCTGACTAAACACGTCCTGCAGCCTTTACCTTGCTAGGAAGTAGGACTAGACTACTTCTATCCAAAAGGGGGGGAATGGAATGAACATAACAGTTTCATAGCAATATTATGAATGTACAATGTAGGAGGACCTGGAATAAATACAGAGATTAAATTATTGGTAGGTTATCAAAGACAGTAGCTGGATATAGGAATATTGAAACCACATACCCTCTTACATAAAACAAAGCTGCCCACAACTTGTGCTTAGGGTATGCGCCAGGGTTACACAGTAACATAGTAACATAGTTTATAAGGCCAAAAAAGACATCTGTCCTGTTCATCCTGTTGTCATGCAAGTTGATCCAGAGGAAGGCAAAAAACCCTGTGAGGTAGAAGCCAATTTTCCCCACTTTAGGGGAAAAAATTCCTTCTCGACTCCAATCAGGCATCAGAATAACTCCCTGGATCAGCGACCCATCTCTAGTAACTATAACCTGTAATATTATTACACTCCAGAAATGCATCCAGGCCCTTCTTGAACTCTGTTAGTGAACTTACCATCACCACCTCCTCAGGCAGAGAGTTCCATAGTCTCACTGCTCTTACCATAAAGAATCCTCTTCTATGTTTGTGTACAAACCTTCTTTTCTCCAGGCGCAGAGGATGTCCCCTCGTCACAGTCACAGTCCTGGGGATAAATAGGTGATGGGAGAGATCTCTGTACTGACCTCTGATATATTTATACATAGTTATTAGATCTCCCCTCTGTCGTCTTTTTTCTAAAGTAAATAACCCTAATTTTGATAATCTTTCTGGGTACTGTAGTCCACCCATTCCAGTTATTATTTTAGTTGCCCTCCTCTGAACCCTCTCCAGCTCTGCTATGTCTGCCTTGTTCACAGGAGCCCAGAACCGTACACAGTACTCCATGTGTGGATTGACCAGTGATTTGTAAAGGCAGGACTATGTTCTGATCCTGGGCATCAATGCCCCTTTTGATGCAACCCATTATCTTATTGGCCTTGGAAGCAGCCATCTGACATTGGTTTCTACAGTTTAGTTTGCCGTTCACTAAAATTCCTAGGTCCTTTTTCCATGTTAGTGTTACCCAGTGTGGAGGTCACTAATGTGGGCATATTACTGGGGGTGCAATGTGGTCTTATTAATGAGGGCATATTACTGTGGGCACAGCTGGAAATAATTCTGTGAAGACACAATGTGGGCATATATACTGTGTGGTGGAAAGAAGGGGGAATGATTACTATATGGGGGTATTAAGGCGACTGGTTGGGATTAGGTGTATAGTTATGTTTGGGGCAGAGTTAGAGGTGTGGCTTAGTGCAGAAAAAAATTTGCTGTGGCACACCGCACAATGTGTCCCTCTTTATTTGTTTACAAAGTTGGGAGGTATGTTACTGGAATTTGTCATATATCATAGAATGCAAACAACCTAAAATCTGTAGTAATAGATTACTTTTAGTATCCCCAATTTGTGCAGCAAGGTATAATAGTAATCACTCCTATTACCCAGGCTGTACACTCCCCCATTGGTCCCTGCTCTCTCCGTATAGTGTGGTTGGTGCCTCCCTATCCTTTCCCTACACTATGAATGATCTTTCCCTGAACTGCTTAATTGTTTTATTTATTTATCTATCTATTTATTTATTATTTTTAAGTCTTTCCTAATAACTGCACCTAGTGCCTGCCCCGTCTCTTCCTGCACTAAGTTCACTGTAACATCACAGGGGCTGGATACCTGCTGATTGGCTGCATGGCATTATGGGTGATCCCTCGTTCCCGGATTTCTTACTTTCACTTTGTGATTAGTTACAAGGAAGCACAAGGAAATTCGACTTTGGGACAAATCAAAATTTTCCTGAAATTCTGAACGAATTCCACTTCGTCAACTTCAATTAGTTAATCTCTACTTTTTACGTTTTTCTTTAAATCAGTGACAACTAAGGGTCAGTTACCCAACTTGACCTAGTTATTCATTGTCCAATAAAAATTAACTTTTATTTCAAGCGTATAAAAAACTCCTAAATGTGAGCAAACAGACATTAAAAATAACTGTTGTCACATGTCCTAATCTACGCAGACACTTATAAGTGAGAAAATCCCATGGTGGTGGTGTCATGAGTGGGCTTGCGTCTGGTATCAGACGTTCTGTGCGGCTTTCTAAAATGACATAATTTGACATGCTTTTCCCTTGGTTTGGTTGCTGCTTACCACACCCCTTCCCCTCAGCTGTTGCGGCTGTGGTAATTATCTTTCTCCTATTTACCCCTTCCTCTCCCAGTATCCCTTGCGGTTTATACTTTCTGCCTACTTAGTAGTGTGTGGTGTGGATCTCGGTTGAGATCCGGTTGCTGCGATATCTGCTTAAAGATAAGTGAATTTTCCCTTTTGTGGTTTTCCTTTTGGAGTCTCCTGTTAGTCCTTACTCTTGGAGGAACGGGTTTACTCTTTCTTGTGTCACTAGCTGCAGGGTTTTCTAGGGTGCATTTATTATTAGGTTCCTGTGTATGAACTCTCCTACGACCCAGGCTTGTTCATACTGGTAGTCAGTCAGGGCCTAGTTTCAGGATTCCCTGCAGGAGGTGACCGTTTCCCTGGTTTTGGTCTGTTCCCTTCCCTCGTACGCTCGGTGTGGCTATTCCCTCCACACCAGAGCGTGACAGGTGGGTGTGCACTTTTCCACACCACCCAGATAGCGAGAGGACTGTCGACTACTTGTTGCGCCGACTCACATAACTGATGACATTGCTGTTGACATTTGTAATTCTAATAGAGTCACTAACTTTGAACATCCTGTGAACGTATCCATGTGGGGATGCAAGGCTGCGTTTAAGTATCCTCCGAGAAGAAAGGTGCCCTCTATGAAGGATTTGCATTCTCTAGTGGTCTGTGCGAACCATGTGTCCTGTTTTTTGTTTGGGGCATAAAGATTTCTTATTGTGACCAAAGAATTGGCTATTTTACCCTCAATAAATATATACAGTCCCTGTTCGTCAGCAAGCGTATCTTGATCTTGGTAAGGTACGTGTTTATTTAGGGCAATGGCAACTCCCTTAGATTTCCTAGATGTTGAGAAAGAATGGTGCCACTGGTTGTAGAAGGATTTGTGAAAAAAGGGGACTTGGATTGAATTAAATGTGTTTCTTGCAAAAGTAATATGTCTGCTTTTAGTTTTTTTAAGGTGCGCTAGCAGTTGGTACAATTTTACGGGCGAGTTGAAGCCTTTAATGTTATAGGAGACAAAAGACATAGTTTGTATATCATTAGCCATTAGAGCATGTGTTGGTCAAAGGCCTAGGCATGACACCTGATCTCAGTTGAGGAATGACATATGGTATGAAAGGTTGTGGATGTAAGAATGGGGGTGGGACATGTACTACCTTAACGAGAACTGGTAGTGGTGGTCTGTGTACTGTGTATATGAACACACATATGTAAAAGACAAATAAAAGCAGCCAAACTAGAGACTGAGAGATTTACTGCCAAAGAGAGTAAAACTAACCCTAAAATGTTCTTTAATTATATAAATGGTAAAAAGTATAAATCTGAAAGTGTCGGCCCCTTACAGAGTAATGAGGGGGGAGTTGCAGAGAGCGATGAGGAGAAAGCAAAGCTACTAAATATCTTTTTCTCCACTGTATTCACTGAGGAAAATAAACTGTCAGATGAAATGCAGAATATAAAAATAAAATCCCCATTAAAAATGCCCTGTCTGACCCAGGAAGAAGTAGAGCTGCGTCTTAAAAAGATTAAAATAGACAAATTATGGG
>ONZH01018947.1:0-40948 GCA_900303285.1 Rhinella marina | reverse complement strand
CATTCAACAACGAAATAGGACGATAACTTGAACATGCAGTAGGGTCTTTCCCCTCCTTATGAATGACCGTAATGTGTGCATGGGAAATATCTGAAGGGAGAGGGCAGCCAGCCAGGAGTTTATTCAAGGCTGTAATAAGTGGGCCCGACAGGATAGGAAGATATGTTTTATAATACGACGCCGGAAAGCCATCTGGGCCAGGGGCTTTGCTAGGTTGCATGGACTTTAAGGCTGCAGCTAATTCCTCTTCCGAAAACGGCTTCTCTAGATCTGGAATAGCTTCCTGAGGAAGTCTGGGGAGACCTGACTGAGACAGGTAAGAGTGTATAGTTGATTGAAAGGATAGGCTGTTTGCGTTAGGACAGGGAAGGTTGTACAAAGACTGGTAGTAATGGGCAAATGCCTCCGAAATCTTGTTTGTCCCTCTAAACTTTCATCTCAAACAAGGAGAAGACTGATCAGAGATGCAGCCAAGAGGCCCATGATCACTCTGGATGAACTGCAGAGATCTACAGCTGAGGTGGGAGAGTCTGTCCATAGGACAACAATCAGTCCAACACTTCACAAATCTGCCTTTATGGAAGAGTGGCAAGAAGAAAGCCATTTCTCAAAGATATCCATAAAAAGTCTGGTTTACAGTTTGCCACAAGCCACCTGGGAGACACCAAACATGTGGAAGAAGGTGCTCTGGTCAGATGAAACCAAAATCCAACTTTTTGGAAACAATGCAAAACGATATGTTTGGCGTAAAAGCAACACAGCTCATCCCCCTGAACACTCCATCCCCACTGTCAGACATGGTGGTAGCAGCATCATGGTTTGGGCCTGCTTTTCATCAGCAGGGACAGGGAAGATGGTTAAAATTGATGGGAAGATGGATGGAGCCAAATACAGGACCATTCTGGATGAAACCTGTTGGAGTCTGCAAAAGACCTGAGACTAGGACGGAGACTTTATCTTCCAACAAGACAATGATCCCAAACATAAAGCAAAATCTACAATGGAATGGTTCAAAAATAAAGGTATCCAGGTCTTAGAATGGCCAAGTCACAGTCCAGACCTGAATCCAATGGAGAATATGTGGAAAGAGCTGAAAACTGCTGTTCACAAACGTCTCCATCCAACCTCAAAGAGCTCCAGCTGTTTTGCAAGGAAGAATGGGCAAGAATTTCAGTCTCTAGATGTGGAAAACTGATAGAGACATCCCCCAAGAGACCGCAGCTGTAATCGCAGCAAAAGGTGGCGCAACAAAGTATTAATGCAAGGGGGACGAATAATTTTGCACGCCCCACTGTTCAGTTTTATTATTACAAAAAAAGTTTAAAGGATCCAATAAATTTCGTTCCACTTCACAATTGTGACCCTTACGATTCTTCACCAAAAATGTAAAATGTTATATTTTTTTGTTTGAAGCCTGAAATGTGGCAAAAGGTTGAAGAGTCCCAGGGGGGCCGAATACGTTCGCAAGGCACTGTATATAGCGGCCAACCCCTTTAACCCTTCAGTGTGCAACAACTTAGGAAGTTGATTGCTTTGCATAGTAGCAATAGAGGAAGATGTCCACAAATGTCCCAAAGTACTAAAAGCAGCACATATAATTATTTAACCCCTTAATGACCGGGCCATTTTGCACCTTCGTGACCAGACTTATTTTTGAAAATCTGACATGTATCACTCTATGTGGCAATAACTTTGGAACACTTTTACTTATCCAAGCCATTCTGAGATTGTTTTCTCGTGACACATTGTACTTCATGATAGTCATAAATTTGAGTCAATATCTGTCACCTTTATTTATGAAAAAATCCCAACTTTACCAAAAAATTTTAAAAATTCACAATTTTCAAAATTTCAATTTTTCTGCTTTTAAAATTGAAAGTGATACCTCATAAAATATTTATTATTTAACATTCCCCATATGTCTACTTTATGTTTGCATCATTTTGTAAATGTCATTTTATTTTTTGGGACGTTAGAAGGCTTAGAATTTTAGAGGCAATTCTTAAAATTTTTAGGAAAATTTCCAAAACCCACTTTTTAAGGACCAGTTCAGGTCTGAAGTCACTTTGTGGGGCTTACATAGTAGAACCCCCCTATAAATTATCCCATTTTGGAAACTACACCCCTCAAGTTACTTAACACTGATTTTATAAACTTTGTTAACCCTTTAGGTATTCCACAAGAATTAAAGGAAAATGGAGGTAAAATTTCACTTTTTTGGCAGATTTACCATTTTAGTCCATTTTTTCATTAACACATCTAAGGTTAACAGCCAAACAAAACTCAAATATTTATTACCCTGATTCTGTGGTTTACAGAAACACCCCACATATGGTGGTAAACTGCTGTATGGGCACATGGCAGGGCGCAGAAGGAAAGGAGCGCCGTATGGTTTTTGGAAGGCAGATTTTGCTGGACTGGTTTTTAGACACCATGTCCCATTTGAAGCCCCCCAGATGCACCCTATAGTACAAACAATCAAAAACTGACCCCATTTTGGAAACTACGGGATAAGATGACAGTTTTATTGGTACTATTTTGGGGTACATATGATTTTTAATCGCTCTATATTATTTTTTTTGGGAGGCAAGGTAACCGAAGAATGGTTGTTTTGGTACTGTATTTATTTTTTGTTTTTATAATGTTCATCTGACAGGTTAGATCATGTGGTATTTTTATAGAGCAGGTTGTTACAGACGCGATATCAAATATGTCTACTTTCTTTGTTTGTTTGTTTCAGTTTTACATAATAAGGCCTCTTTCACACGAACGTTGTGTTTTGCGGTCCGCAAATTGCGGATCCGCAAAAAAAACGGATGGCGTCCGTATGGCATCCGTATTTTTTGCGGATCCACTGTAACATTGCCTATCCTTGTCCGCAAAACGGACAAGAATAGGACATGCTCTATTTTTTTTTGCGGGCAACGGAACGGACATACGGATGCGGACAGCACACGGTGTGCTGCCCGCATTTTTTGCGGTCCCATAGAAATCGGAGCCCGCAAAAACAACGTTCGTGTGAAAGAGGCCTAAAGCATTTTTGAGAAAAAATATGTTTTTGTGTCTCCATTTTCTGAATGCCATATCTTTTTTATTTTTCTTCCGATCGTCTTGTGTAGGGGCTCATTTTTTGCAGGAAGTGTTGAAATTTTTATTGGTACCATTTTTGGGTAAATACGATTTTTGGATTATTCATTATTACACTTTTTGGGGCAAGGTGACCCAAAAATTGGTAATTTTGGCACAGCTTTAATGTATTCATTTTTACTGCGTTCACCTGAGGGGTTAGGTCATGTGAGATTTTTGTAGAGCAGGTTGTTACGGACGTGGCGATACCGAACATGTGTACTTTTTTTATTTATTTAAGGTTTACACAATAATATCATTTTTGAAAGAAAAAAAATCATGTTTTAGTGTCTCTATAGTCTGAGAGCTGTAGTTTTTTTTATTTTTTGGATGATTGTCTCAGGTAGGGGCTAATTTTTTGCGGGATGAGATGACGGTTAGATTGGTACTATTTTGGGAGGAATACGCCTTTTTGATCTCTTGGTATTACGCTTTTTGTAATGTAAGGTGACAAAAAATGGCTTTTTTTACATAGTTTTTTTTTTCACTGTGTTCATCACTGTGTTCATGTGAGATTTTTGTAGAGTAAGTTGTTACGGACGCGGCGATACCTAACATGTCTAGGGTATTTTATTATTTTATTTTATTTATTTTTACTCAGTTATAAATGTGCATATATGGAAAAAAATTATTTTTTTTTACGTTTTTCATTTTTTTTTACAGTTTTTTTTTATACTTTTTTGACTCAGACCCACTTGGTTCTTGAAGATCCAGTGGATCTGATGTCTCTATAATACACTGCAGTACACTATATAGTGTAATGCAGTGTATTTTTACTTTACACACTAAGCCTGATCAGACTCCTGCCTTTAGCAGGAGCCTAGTCAGGCTTGATATACCATGGCAAGCCAGATGGCGTCCGGTTGCCATGGTAACCATCGGGACGCTGCCACATGTTAACCCCTTCCATGCCGTGGTCTCTACGGATCGCGGCATGGAAGGGGTTAAACGGCCGACATCACTGCCAGCAGCGATGTCGGCCGTTACATTAGATTGTCAGCTGTATGTTACAGCTGACAATCTAAAACCGCTCGCCATCCTGAAACTTGGGGGGAACAAACTGGGGAAGGGGGGGTTAATATTTACCAGCGGCAGCGGAGGACGGCGGGTGGCGGGTGGTCGGTATCTTGGGTGGTCCGCTCGGCCATCCTGAAATAATAAAACATAGCAGCGCAGCCCCGATGTCCTCAAGGACATCGGGGCTGCGCTGCTGAACTCTGCGATTGGTCAGTCAAATCTGACTGAACAATCGCAGGGGTTCTAAGGCAGGGACCACTGTGATTGGTCCCCTGCCGGGTGTCCGGACAGCTCTGCTGTCCGTGACACCCGTTTACAAGCAAGTGTCACCGCAAGTGTACTTGTGCACGTCATGATGCGGTAACTAACACCACATCATGACGTACATAGTACGTCATCAGTCACTAAGGGGTTAATATATGAGCTCATTTACATAGGCCACACCCCCAAGCACCATCAACCCAATGCCTTCACGGTCACAAGTGCTGCATATGAGGCCTTCAGCACCCCCTCCCCCAAAATAAATCCAGACCTCAGACACACAACACGCCCTGCACCTCATGTATAGACATCTTATAGAAAACCTGTCCTCGTTGCCTCTAGCGAACCAATCACAGCACAGCTTTAATTTTCTTCACAGCTGATTAGCAACTGTAAGCTGCCCTCTGATTGGTTGGATCAATGAGGCTTTACTTTAGTGGAGCTTTGTAGCTCCGCCCCCTTGCTTCACACATCCTACAGCTCTGCCTGCTGCTGTCTGGTTATGATGTCACAGACTCATGTGGTCTGGCCATTATGACATCATGAGAGATTATATAAGGAGCTGCTAAACGGAATCTCCGAGGGTTCTAGTTGGAGTAGTAAGGTGAGTCTGCTGTGTCTCCGTCTCCTGGGAAATCCTTAATCTGCTGCCTGTTACCCCAATATCTTATTTATTTCCTGTTCCCCCAATATCTTCTTATTTCCCGTCCCCCAATATCTTCATTTCACTTCTTCCAATATCTTCTTTATTTCCTGCTTAAATACCCTAAATTTACCAATAAGAATGTTGGTAATTATTCCTTGGGGCCCCATAGGAAACCCCCAGCATTATAAATGGCACATGGAGGGTGGGGCCCTTGGTTCCTGAAGAGGTCACATAAGAAAACCCTAGTATTATAAGTGGTATATGATGAGTAGAGCCCCTGGTGGGGGCCACATATAACGAACACTGCATTGGCACATGGTGAGTGGGGCCCTTGTATCTGAGAGGACCACATAAGAAGAACAAGGTACTATACATATCACATGGTGATTGGGGCTACTGATGTCTATGAAGGGCTTCATAAGAAGACCCCAGTATTGTACATGGTGGGTGGGATCTGTATCAGACTGAATCCCTGGGGCCCATCAGAGGAAATTATTGTCAGAGCTTGGACCCATCGGAGCATCCAGTGGAGGGGGGGGGCAGTCCGACCCTGGGTGGGATGTTACATTGGGGCCCCAGATTTCGGCCTCGAGGGTCCAGACTAATCTTATTTTCTCTATTTCCAGATTCAGTTTTTGGATTGTTCTTCACAAATACGGTAAATAATGGCGTCTTCTTCATGACTCGTATTTCTATGTTCTCTGTTCATGCACCGACATTTCAGTCTGTATTTTGTTTTTTTTCCCTGTTTTTTTGTTTTTGTTTTCTGTGGGGGGGGGGGATTTATCAAAACTGATGTACAGTAGAACTGGCTTAGTTGCCAATAGCATTTTCCAGAGAAGCTTTGAAAAATGAAAGAAGGACTTTGATTGGTTGCTATGGGCAACTAAGTCAGTTTTCCTTTTCACCAGTTGTAATAAATTTACTTCCCGTCAGGGACTTCAAAATGCACAAAATGGATTACGAGGTGTTCACCTTAATTACATTTTGCAGAAATCATTATAACAAACACCAATATGAGAAAATCCGGTCCCTTATGATTCGAATCCTCCTCATTTTAAGTGTCCCTGCTTCATGTCTGTGAATGGAAACACTCACTGCACATACAAAGTCTGAAACCCCCTTCCTGACCTTGTCCTGCTCACACCCGCTGAGGGTTTGTTACAGTTAGGGTTGCAACGGTATGAAATTTTCACGGTATGATAACCGTCTCAGTAAATACCGCGGTATTACGGTTATCATGGTATCACCGTTTGTTACATATATTATTAAAAGATACACTAATTCTCGGACCTCAGATTGGCCCCAGTGCCCCCTTCAGACCTCAGATTGGCCCCAGTGCCCCCTTCAGACCTCAGATTGGCCCCAGTGCCCCCTTCAGACCTCAGATTGGCCCCAGTGCCCCCTTCAGACCTCAGATTGCCCCAGTGCCCCTTCAGACCTCAGATCGGCCCCAGTGCCCCCTTCAGACCTCAGATCGGCCCCAGTGCCCCCTTCAGACCTCAGATCGGCCCCAGTGCCCCCTTCAGACCTCAGATCGGCCCCAGTGCCCCCTTCAGACCTCAGATCGGCCCCAGTGCCCCCTTCAGACCTCAGATCGGCCCCAGTGCCCCCTTCAGACCTCAGATCGGCCCCAGTGCCCCCTTCAGACCTCAGATCGGCCCCAGTGCCCCCTTCAGACCTCAGATCGGCCCCAGTGCCCCCTTCAGACCTCAGATCGGCCCCAGTGCCCCTTCAGACCTCAGATCGGCCCCAGTGCCCCCTTCAGACCTCAGATCGGCCCCAGTGCCCCCTTCAGACCTCAGATCGGCCCCAATGCCCCCTTCAAGACCCTCAGATCAGCCCCAGTGCCCCCTTCAGACCTCAGATCAGCCCCAGTGCCCCTTCAGACCTCAAATCGGGCCCACTGTGCCCCCATCAGCCCACTGTGGCCCCTTCAGCCCACCATCTGAATAAAATAAAAAAATCACTTACTTTTCCTGCGCAGCGGCTCCTCTCCGGTGTCTGGCGCTCCTTAGTCTCCCGTAGCTGCACTGTCACCTGACAGCGTGCAGCGTCAGGTCAGAGTGCGCGCACTACGTCCTGACGCTGTACGCGGTCAGGACAGTACAGCGCGACCCGGAAAAGAGGAGGAGCGCCGGACAGGTAAGTGATTTTTTTAATTTTATCTTCTCCATGTCCTCTGATACTAGGCTGCGCAGTAGCGCAGCCTAGTATCAGTAATGCGGTCGGGTCCAGGCGCAAATGGCGACAAGACTAAAAAGTCTTGTTGCCATTTACCGGTAATAAGCAAATGCCCACGGTTTGATAACCGTGCATTTCATTACCGTGGTATACCGTGGAACCGGTTACCGCTGCAACCCTAGTTACAGTGTAGGGTCGGGATGCTGCAGAGTCTGCCCATGCGGTGACCTGACTGAGACGTCTTATTGTAGACGAGGTTTCTTGTCTCGGTGATTCTAAGTGAAGCGTCTTCTTCTCTTGCAGTTTATGGATCTACAGGCTGAGGAGAAGCCGAGTCCGCAGACAGGACCGCGCCACGTGAGTGTGTAGAAGGAGCCGCTGGTTTTCTGATATGTCCACATTTGTGTTTAGCGTTACCTTGTGGGTTTCAGTCAAGAATGGCGCAGTGTGCAGGAGTATTCTCAGCGTCCAAATGATAAAGCCCGACAGCCAATATTAGGCCTCATACACACAACCGTAGATTTGGCCCGTATTTCGATACACATTTTTTGAAGATGTGATGCAGAGTAATTCACTTCCATGTGACTGTGCGCCTTCTTCATCCGTATGTCTGTTCCATGGCTCCCAAAAAAGACAGAACACGTCCTATTCTTGTCCATTTTTCTAGAGGTTCTTCTAAAGAAGTTAAATAAAATGGTGGCGTGCACACGGCTGGGATGTTTTGCAGATCTGCGATTTGTGGACTGCAAAACGGATATGGTCGTGTGCATGAACCCTAAAGCCTCATGCACATGACCGTATTTTTGGTCTGTGTAAGATCCGTGTTCTTTGAGGATCGCACACGGACCTATTGATTTCTAGGGTCTGGAAAAAAAAACCTGACAGCACAGTTTGCATCCTGTCCCGTTCATGTCCGATTTGCAGAGAAGAATAGGATTTTTTTTTACAGTAGGCTCCATGAAAATTGCAGGATGCACAGGGACCGCATCCGTATTTTGTTATGGTCGTATGCAGGAGGCTAATAGTGAATAGGATCTGTTGTAGGATGGGTCCAGCACAGCTTCCGTTATGAAGAGAAGCCACAGCGTGGAGTGAACCAGGGGTGTAACAAGTATCTACAGGAACCCCCTGAAAAACTTGGATTGGCCCCCTCTTCACCATGACCACCTTCATCAGCAAGTCCTGAGCATGAAAAATGTCTGATTATATTGGACTAATGCACAGGGATAATGCACACAGTGATGTCACCCTACAAGGAGAAGGGAGGGGTCTGTGCACACAGTGATGTCACACTACAAGGAGAAGGGAGGGAGGTTGTGCACACAGTGATGTCACCCTACAAGGAGAAGGGAGGGGTTTGTGCACACAGTGATGTCACCCTACAAGGAGAAGGGAGGGGGTTGTGGACACAGTGATGTCACACTAGAAGGAGGGGGGTGGGTGTGCACACAGTGATGTCACACTAGAAGGAGGGGGGTGGTTGTGCACACAGTGATGTCATACTAGAGGAGGGGGGTGGTTGTGCACACAGTGATCTCACACTAGAAGGAGGGGGGTGTTGTGCACACAGTGATGTCACACTAGAAGGAGGGGGTGGTTGTGCACACAGTGATCTCACACTAGAAGGAGGGGGGTGGTTGTGCACACAGTGATCTCACACTACAAGGGGGGGTGTTGTGCACACAGTGATGTCACACTACAAGGGGGGTGTTGTGCACACTAGTGATGTCATACTAGAAGGAGGGGGGTGGTTGTGTACACAGTGATCTCACACTAGAAGGAGAGGGGTGGTTGTGCACACAGTGATGTCACACTAGAAGGAGAAGGGAGGGTCTGTGCACACAGTGATCTCATACTAGAAGGAGGGGGTGGTTGTGGACACAGTGATGTCACACTACAAGGGGGGGGGGGTGTTGTGCACACAGTGATGTCATACTAGAAGGAGGGGGGTGGTTGTGGACACAGTGATGTCACACTACAGGGATAATGCGCACAGTAATATCATCCTACAGAGGGTAATACACGCAGTAATCTCATGGCGCAGGAAAAATATACAATGATGTCATCATCAATGATGTATCCTGAGTGGTAACGCCCCCCACCCCCCCATAGCAGCCACTAGACCCTGTGTGAGGAGGGACACACTACTGGACACCTTATCCCCAACAACAGAACGTGGGATGTTTATTGAAAGGCTGAACCTCCTTCCTGACCCTGTCCTGCTCACACAGCTGAGGACTTGTTACTATGTGTCTGTAAATACAGAGAAGCAGAGGATGAGATGCTGTAGATTCCTCCGTGTAGTGACCTGAGTGATACGTATTAGATAAATATACATTTTCGTTAAAAACTCTGTAAAATGTCAGTGAATCTAACCAGCGCTGTGTTGTTCTGTCCCAAGGGTTTCCAGAGAAGAGATTCCTCTGACGCTCCGCCTGGCGCACCTGATGTAAGTGTATAGAGGGAACAATGGTGAACGTGCACTGCTAGACCCGCACCCCAGATCTCAGAGGGTGCACTTGTCTGTTGATTGTCAGCTCTTAGGGCGGGGGCCTCTCTCCTCTAGAGTGTCAGCTCTTAGGGCGGGGGCCTCTCTCCTCTAGAGTGTCAGCTCTTAGGGCAGGGGCCTCTCTAATGTAGACTGTAAGCTCTTTTAGACAGGGACCTCTCTTATATAGACTGTAAGCTCTTACAGGCAAAAAGCTCTCTAAAGTAGAGTGTAAGCTCTTAGGGACAGGTTCCTCTCTCCTGTAGATTGTCAGCTCATACGAGCAGGGACCTTATTACAATTCTTGTGGATTCTCACTGTTCTCTCTCCTCACTTTCAGGTCCTGGAAGGAAATGGACATGGAGGCCATGATGTATGTATATCATGATAACGTCTTCTAGGATGAGTGAAGATGGTGTGGGGATGCAGGGACTACTCCTCCTATTCATCCAGAGCTTGGAGCAGGAGCCGTTCTGCTAATGAGGATCTAAGAAAGAATGGAGGAGGATGCAATTCATATCAGGCTGAAGCCTCCAGAGCAGCGCTCCTTCTTATAGAGTTTATGGTCACTTGTCAGCTGTAGACCAGTAGTGAGGGATTTGATGGTGACAGTCACTCACTAGTTATATGGAAGTGACCTGTACATCCATGTTCCCTGCTGGAGTCCCCTCCAATAGAAGAAAGTGAGAAAATGGTGACCACAGCCGCATGACCCCCTCCGTCCACTTGTATTGGGGAGCAGAGAGGAGACATGGCGGCCATCGTTTCCCTGCTCTCCACTGTTTCCCCTTTTTGTATGGAGCCGGGTGTAGTGGGTGATGAGAAGGTTTAACCCTCTATAGTCTGACCCCCAGCAGTGGAATAATGGAACATTTGTGCGCTCTATAATACTAGATGTGACCCTTCTGTTCTTACAGGATTTATATCTATTTCATAAGATACAGACGAAGATTGTCCTAAAATTGACTGATTTTACAGATAATATTTCTCCTTTATGTCTCCTCTGTTTCTCCACCAGATTCAAATACAGGGTCCAACATGCGAAGCCGGCATTCAGGTATCTATCCCGAGACACGGCGATGCCTCCAGTGTTACCATATGAGTCTTCTATACCCAGAGCCGCAGGAATAGTCCTGGGAAGCCATTACTTTACAATCACCAGCATTATTCAATGGGAAGAGACACAGGGTCGGAGGCTGCACCCCGCACACACTGATTTCTGCTCAACTGAGGGTTTGTTACAGTGTACCAGAGCCGGTAATCCTCTGTGAGCTAATGACATCAGTGGTACAGACCTCTCTCCTGATGGCTCTTACCTACACTGATACATTGTAACAACACAGTAATTGTGCTGCTGAGGTAAAGAAAACAATGGGGCACACAGATATTTGGGATACAGTCAGCATTATTGTTAGGGGTCGGTATATCCCTTTAAGCTTCATTCCCATAAGACTGCAGGGCCCTTAAAGACCATGTATTTCAGGGAGTTGGACGTGTCATTAAAGGGGATATTTTCTGCACATTTCAGGGGGAATAAAGGATGAATGATTGTAACTGGAGGTGATTTTTCTATTACAGCCCAACAAAACGCTTCAAGAAAGTGTCTAAGAAGCCGGCCCTGGAAGTTATAATGTAAGTCTATGGAAGGAGCGGGGCAAACACAGAAATTCACAACATAAAGGCATCTCCTGTGTTATCCTATGGGGATGGAAAGTGTCAAAACCTGCGTTCTGTTCCTCTGCAGAATATTAATTCCACAACAGAACAGAAAGCAAATAATATTTTGTTGCGGATTTCCTGTAGCTGAAGTCTCCATTCATTTCAATGGAGATGTAATCCTGGGGGCCCATAGTGGTTTAGTTTTTCTTACCCAGTATCCTTGGAGATGATGGGGTTAATGTTGATATTCATTATCCATAGTGGTCTAGGATGGATATCAGTTAAATAAGTTTTTCCTGGAGGAGCCTAGCGCCGCATGGAGTGAGACGCGAGTCCCGGAGCTCCTGCCGTGATCCTGAATGCCCAGCCGGTTCACTCGCTGATCCAGTCGGCAAAATCATCTGATTGTTCACCGCAACAGCAGAGCTTTACAGCGATTACCTTACCACCAGGTCGGGATGCCTCGGAAAGGAAAAACCCCGCAGAGAACGGAGCGGGACAGGAGGGCCCAAGATGGCGCTGAGGAAGTGTAGGAGGGGAGGCACATGCCTGCAGCAGCGCGCCAAGACATAGCAGAGCGCCTGGAGAAGTTCGCTCGCAGACCCCAGCATGAGGTAAAGGAAAAGTGGGGGGACACTGTGGCTGCTCATTCCCCTTCTGAAGATAATGAGGTCTCCTCAGATGATGAGAATAGCGAGGGGGGATCGGGAGAAGAATATGAGTCGCAAGGCCGTAGGAAAAGATCCAAAGTACATGGTGCTGCTGCAGTAGAGCCTACCCTGAAAGATGTGATGGCTGCTATAGCTAGCTGCAATGTGAATCTCAAAAATCTGAACATAAAAGTAGGCAGCCTTAAGGAAGATCTTGTTATAATTCGACATGACTTGCATAAAGTGGCAGAGTGTACCACTGAGGTGGAGAAAAGAGTTTCTGAACTTGAAGATGGGGTTAAACCCCTACAGAAAGCAGCCAGATCTACAGCTAAAGATATTGTTGCCCTATATGCTAAAACGGACGACCTTGAAAACCGGTCGCGCCGCAATAATTTAAGGCTGGTTGGAATACCAGAAAAAGTGGAAGGGGCCAATACCACGGAGTTTATTGAAAAATGGCTGGCTGACAAGTTTAAAGATAAAGGTCTGTCACCTTTTTACGCTGTTGAGCGCGCTCACCGAGTACCCACAAGACCATTACCTCCTGGTCGCCCACCTCGTCCGGTTCTTGCAAAGCTTCTGCATTACAGGGACAGAGACACTATACTTAAGCAAGCCCGAGAGCACTCCGAATTGCAGATAAATGGGGCGCAGATTGCTATTTTTCCAGATTACTCATCCGAGGTCCAGAAGAGAAGAGCCCGATTCTTGGACATCAAAAGAAGACTTCGTGGTTTACAAGTACAATACTCCATGATGTTTCCGGCCAAGCTACGGGTCGTCGCTTTGGGAGTTACACAGTTTTTCGAAGACCCAGATGCGGCCCTGGAGTGGTTGGACAAGAATGAACGGCTACTTAAGAATCAAAGTTTGGACACATGAATCGCCTGCGTGTGACATGGCAGTCACTGCTGTAACTTTCAGCAATTGAGGCCTTATCTCCTGGAGTGAACTTACAATTGACTTCCTCGGCAGGTTGCAGGGAGGTCTCACTACGGGAGTGTGAGTAATGTAGAAGAGCAGTGTTATGGTGCTGGCTCGTTGGTTTCAGTTTGCATGGTCCGGCGTACCCTATTGGAGATGTTGGACTGTGTTTGCATTGTTAGCTTTCCATTTTGACAAACATGTTCTTACATTTTCAGGTTATGGGATGTTTCTCGGGGGGGGGATGGGGGGGAAGGTTGTTTCCGGTGTCATCGGGATAATTTCTTTACTGCTACGACTCCAGATGGGGCATATGGGTTCACTCAGTAGTACTCTTGATTTGCACATAAAGGGCTATGGCGTTCATGACTAAAATTATTAGCTGGAATGTGCGGGGTATGTCTGATGTTTCTAAAAGACACAGTATTTTTCATCATTTGTTGAAGCAGAAGCCTGATATTTGCTGTTTGCAAGAAAAACATCTCACTAAGTCAAAATTACAGTGGCTTCAAAAACCCTGGATAAGTCACTCGGTCCACTCATTATTCTCCGCACATTCCAGAGGTGTCACCATTAGAGATGAGCGAACGTGCTCGAAACGAGCACTGTACCGCTCGGCTCCCCTGCACTAGCATGGGCGCCAGCAGCCGCTTCCGTCCTCAGGAGGACGGAAGTGGCTGCCAGCGCCCATGATAGCGCAGGGGAGCCAAGCGGTACAGTGCTCGTTTCGAGCACGTTCGCTCATCTCTAGTCAGCATATTAGTGAACAAAAATGTTAGATTTGAATGTTTAAGAGAGCTGATAGATTCGGAGGGTAGATTTATATGCCTATATTGTATAATTAATGGGCTGAGAGTAGTATTAGTGAATATGTATATTCCCCCACCATATACCTCCATTCCTGTGCGTATGGTGTTGGAATTTATGGCAGAATACCCGGAGGTCCCAGATATATTTGTTGGGGATTTTAATAATGTCATAAATGAATCCTTAGATAGATGCAGGGTTACCACAGGAGACATGGGCACTATAACTCCGTTTGGCAAGTTGATACAGGAGGTAGGCCTAATAGATGTCTGGAGGGTGACCCACCCAGATACCCAAAGGTATTCCTGTTGTTCCTCCACATACCACTCCCTATCTAGAATAGATCTCTGTTTAGTGAATACGAACATGCTGCCACTAGTTGGTCACTCTGAATATCTAACTAGATCCCTTTCTGATCACTCTCCGCTTAGTATTGAATTGGACCTGTCCAGAGGTGCCAGACCGGGACCGAGAGTATGGCGTCTAAATGCATTTTGGTTGAATCTTATGGGAGATCTAGCAGAACTGAATCTTGAACTGAAGGAGTACTTTAACATAAATAGGGACACTGCATCGGTGCACACAGTGTGGGAAGCCTCCAAAGCATTTTTGAGAGGAATCTTTATTAAAAATATTAGCAAGATCAAATCTAAGTCCAAAGAGTCAGATGCTAGAATTCAAATGGAAATGCAGAAGGCGGAAGAACACTTTAGGAACCATCCCACAATAGAAAATAGTAGGAAATTGCGCGACGCACAAGAAACGTTAAGATGTCATCTCCTTCAGGTAGCGGAAAGGAAGCGTCTTTTCCATAAACAAAGATTTTTTGCTGAGGGAGAAAAAGTAGGGCACATGTTATCTATGATATCCAAGGCACAGCAGGGGTCATCATGCATTGCAGGTTTGATGGATTCCAATGGAATCGTTCAGAATGATAATAAGAATATTTTGAGGATTTTAGAGGACTTTTACTCTTCTTTATATTCTTCAAAGACGGCCTGCTCTGACTTGGATATTAAGGATTTTCTGCAAGACTCCAATCTTCCAAAGCTATCGCAAGAGGACTCTCTGATGTTAGATGCCCCGCTGGATATAGAGGAACTGGCTGAGGCAGTGAGATCAATGGCAAACGATAAGGCCCCAGGCCTAGATGGTCTTCCCGTAGAGGTTTATAAAAAGTATTCTGATATTCTACTCCATGAATTATTAAAAGTATATAACTATTCATTGGACGTGGGGTATTTACCTGCATCCATGCAGGAGGCGTTAATTGTGGTGCTGCCCAAATCTGGGAAAGATACGCAGTTGCCGGACTCGTACAGACCTATATCCTTATTGTCCACAGATGTTAAAATTCTTGCCAAGGTTTTGGCCCGGCGTTTGTCTAAAGTAATAATGTCAGTGGTTAATGCGGATCAAACGGGGTTTATGCCCCAAAAGTCCACCTCTATTAATATTCGACGAGTATTCACTAGCCTACAGGTATCATCTGATAATATGGGGGATAGGGCCATATTCTCTCTAGATGCGGCCAAGGCCTTCGATAGCGTGGAGTGGCAATATCTGTGGTGCACGCTGCAACATATGGGGTTCGGACAGCGATTTATATCGTGGGTGAAAGTATTGTACTCTGATCCAAAAGCAAAAATCAAAGCAAATGGTGATATCTCTATGAGATTTCAATTACAACGGGGTACGCGGCAAGGCTGCCCCTTATCTCCGTTGCTGTTTGCATTGGCGATAGAGCCGCTGGCAGCAGCTGTTCGTGAGGCTTCCGAGATAAAGGGGTTCAAGTATGGTAATGTACAAAATAAGGTGGCAATGTATGCGGATGATACTCTGCTGTTTTTTGGGGGATACATCCTCATCCCTAGCTGCTGTGATGTCACTTATAGATAAATTTGGCCGGCTATCTGGCTTGACAATAAACTGGCATAAGTCAGCTTTGATGCTTGTGGATGGTCAGTCAAAATCTCAAATAATACAAGATAAAAACATTCCATGTGTAGAGCAGTTTAAATATTTAGGCATCAAGGTCTCTCCGAAGATAGCAGACTTTGAAGTTTTGAACCTAACCCCCCTATTGGCCAATTTTAGAAACAAGGTCACAGCTTGGTGTAAACTATACCTATCAGTGGTTGGTAGAATAAATCTGCTCAAGATGGTTATGATGCCACAACTGTTGTATATCCTCCATAATGCCCCGGTCTGGTTACCAATGGACAGGTTCAATAAGATCAATATGATATTTAGGGAACTAATATGGCGGAAGGGTCAGGCTAGGATAAAGCTTGAACTCTGCAACACTATAAGACGGAAGGGGGCCTAGCTGTTCCCAATCCCTGGATATATTACTTATCAGCCCAAAGCCAACATTTTAAGGGATGGATACTCAAGGAAACAGATGATATGACAAGTCGTATCTGGAGACATCACCTAAATGGAGGAGAATTAATGTTAATATTGGAAAGTGTAGAGGGAAGATCAGAGGGTCTAGATATGCCCTTAAAGCGTACCATGCAGGCAGTGTGGCAGAAGATTAAACAATTGAGAGGGCATTGCGGGGGTTACAGAATACACCCCGATTTGGGATAACAGGAGTTTAGTAGAATTTGAGATGTTATCCGGGTTTTCGGTTTGGAAAGATAGAGGGGTTACAAGACTGGGACATTTACTTGATAACGGGATATTTAAAACCTTTCAAGCTTTACAAGAAACTCATGCTCTACATAAAAGGTGCTTCTTTCAATATTTGCAAATGAGGCATGCGTTTGACACTATGGTTAAAAAAGGCGCCTCTGTAGCACAGAGAGACACAGCTCTACATATTATTTTGTCGGGAGGGGAAGGAAAAGGGTTAATATCTTTGATGTATAAATTGTTATTAGGAAAATATCTGGAGTCTTATCCCTTAACCAGAATGCACAAGTGGGAGCAGGATGTGGGTAGTATTTCGGAAAACCAATGGTCTGATATACTGGATGCAGTGCCTTTGACATCTCTGAGTGAAGGTGGTAAACTTTCACACCTGTTCATTATTCATCGAGTATATAAAACCCCAGTGTTTTTACACCGGATAGGTGTTAGAATGGATGCTAAATGTCCTCGATGTTCTTGGGAACCTGCAGATCTAATGCATATGCTATGGTACTGTCCAGCCTTGAGTGCATATTGGAAGGAAGTAATCGAAATTATTCTGAAAGCTTATTCTACATCTGTCCCACTTGACCCTAAGGTGTGCATTCTAGGTTATGTTTCCGATTTAGGTACAGATAATGTATTAAAAACGGCCATAGGGCGACTGTTGTATGTAGCCAGGAAACTAATTGCCCTACACTGGATACAAGCTGTAGCACCGACAATAGGGGAATTTCTAACCAAAGTCAATACTATGCTGGTGTTTGAAAAATATGTTTTTGAAAAAAGAGGTTGTCCTCTTAAATATGAGAAACTGTGGGAGAAATGGCTTACGTTCAGGAGACTGAATACCCATATAGTTGGAAGTGGCAGTTGACGCCGGGTTGGGGGAGGGCTGGAAGGAAGGGGTTTGGTGTAAGGGACGGTAGGGGGGGGGGGGGGTAGGTTAGAGGGGGGGGTTTCTCATGATAAGTGTGTGTGATAAATGAAACGCATTGCAAATTGTTGTACTTGGAATGCTGATATTTATTGAACAGTCATGTATCATTTGTCATGTAATTATTGTACTGTGAAGAAGTTAAAACAATAAAAATTATCTGATTTAAAAAATAAGTTTTTCCTGGAATAAACATATATTTCAGTCTGATGGAGGTGGCTGAATCCAGAGCTTGATTACTTGTGTCAGTCCCATGTAGTATGTATGCTCGACCGCTGCTTTATTAGAAAGGGGGGATAGGACCCCTCTGCTTGTGATTATGGGGCCCCCAATGATCAAGCCCTTATCCCCTATTTATACAGTTCCTAATGGTCCTGATATAATGACCAGTCTGCAGAGAGCTCCCCCTAGTGGTAACAGAATATTTTTCATTTACTGACTCAACTAATGAGAGGTTTGGATGCGGGTACTAAGAAAACCCAACAAAAATTGTCTATGATGAGTCCGTGTCTCCTCCCCAAACCCCAGAACATTACAAAGAACGTCACACTCAGCTTTTTCCATTGATACAGAGCAGAATATACTGTAGATCTTCCCCCGACAGAATTCTGCTCTTCTAAAAAAAAAAAAATGAAATAATTAAATGGGCTCTCCACACTCACTGCAAGGAATATGGGTGAATACAATATTTCTAGATTCATGGCTGAGATGTTCTATGTTCTGTCTCATATAGTGAAGAAGACGAAGTTGAGGAGGACACGGAGTCAGAAATAATAATGTAAGTGGAGAGGTAGAAGGAGGTGACTACATACACTTACCTCCCAAGTCTAAGCCATGCCTCTAACTCTGACCAATGTCAATACAAGCAGAATACCACCCAGTCCACTTTGTGCCCCTTAAGTAGTTTTGCCCCCGTAATGCCCACACACAGTAAAATGCCCCCTTAGATTAGTGCTGCCCCTTAGTGTGCAGCCTATAACTGTGCTGCCCCTTTACAGTAGTGCTGGACCCTTAGTGCCCTCTTAAAGTAGTGCTGCACCCTTAGTGTCCCCTTACAGTAGTGCTGCACCCTTAGTGCCCCCTTACAGTAGTGCTGCACCCTTAGTGCCCCCTTACAGTAGTGCTGCACCCTTAGTGCCCCCTTACAGTAGTGCTGCACCCTTAGTGCCCCCTTACAGTAGTGCTGCACCTTTAGTGCCCCCTTACAGTAGTGCTGCACCCTTAGTTGCCCCCTTACAGTAGTGCTGCACCTTTACTGCCCCCCTTACAGTAGTGCTGCACCTTTAGTGCCCCCTTACAGTAGTGCTGCACCCTTAGTGCCCCCTTACAGTAGTGCTGCACCCTTAGTGCCCCCCTTACAGTAGTGCTGCACCCTTAGTGTTCCCCTTACAGTAGTGCTGCACCTTAGTGCCCCCTTACAGTAGTGCTGCACCCTTAGTTGCCCTTACAGTAGTTGCTGCACCCTTAGTGCCCCTTACAGTAGTGCTGCACCCTTAGTGCCCCCTTACAGTAGTGCTGCACCCTTAGTGCCCTTACAGTAGTGCCTGCACCCTTAGTGCCCCCTTACAGTAGTGCTGCACCCTTAGTGCCCCCTTACAGTAGTGCTGCACCCTTTAGTGCCCCCTTACGTAGTGCTGCACCCTTAGTGCCCCCTTACAGTAGTGCTGCACCTTAGTGCCCCCCTTACAGTAGTGCTGCACCCTTTAGTGCCCCTTACTAGTAGTGCTGCACCCTTAGTGCCCCCTTACAGTAGTGCTGCGCCCTTAGTGCCCCCTTACAGTAGTGCTGCGCCCTTAGTGCCCCCTTACAGTAGTGCTGCGCCCTTAGTGCCCCCTTACAGTAGTGCTGCACCCTTTAGTGCCCCCTACAGTAGTGCTGCGCCCTTAGTGCCCCCCTTACGTAGTGCTGCGCCCTTAGTTGCCCCCTTACAGTAGTGCTGCACCCTTAGTGCCCCCTTATACTAGTGCTGCGCCCTTAGTGCCCCCTTACAGTAGTGCTGCCCTTAGTACCCCCCTTATACTAGTGCTGCACCCTTAGTGCCCCCTTACAGTAGTGCTGCACCTTAGTGCCCCCTTTACAGTAGTGCTGCACCCTTAGTGCCCCCTTACAGTAGTGCTGCACCCTTAGTGCCCCTTACAGTAGTGCTGCACCCTTAGTGCCCCCTTACAGTAGTGCTGCACCCTTAGTTGCCCCCTTACAGTAGTGCTGCACCCTTAGTGCCCCCTTACAGTAGTGCTGCGCCCTTAGTGCCCCCTTACAGTAGTGCTGCGCCCTTAGTGCCCCCTTACAGTAGTGCTGCACCCTTAGTGCCCCCTTATACTAGTGCTGCGCCCTTAGTGCCCCCTTACAGTAGTGCTGTGCCCTTAGTACCCTCTTATACTAGTGCTGCACCCTTAGTGCCCCCTTACAGTAGTGCTGCACCCTTAGTGCCCCCTTACAGTAGTGCTGCACCCTTAGTGCCCCCTTACAGTAGTGCTGCACCCTTAGTGCCCCCTTACAGTAGTGCTGCACCCTTAGTGCCCCCTTACAGTAGTGCTGCACCCTTAGTGCCCCCTTACAGTAGTGCTGCGCCCTTAGTGCTCCTTTACAGTAGTGCTGCACCCTTAGTGCCCCCTTACAGTAGTGCTGCGCCCTTAGTGCCCCCTTACAGTAGTGCTGCGCCCTTAGTGCCCCCTTACAGTAGTGCTGCACCCTTAGTGCCCCCTTACAGTAGTGCTGCACCCTTAGTGCCCCCTTACAGTAGTGCTGCACCCTTAGAGGGAAATATGTTATTTAACTGGGATCTTAGAGGGGCTGAAGAGAGGGGTGTGAGTTACATGGGACTGTATATTACAGAAGATTAAGGGACGATAACTGGTGTTATTTAAATGGGACTGGATATTATAGAGGACTGGAGGGTAAGGAGTAATGTTATTTATATGGGACTGGATATTATAGAGGACTGGAGGGTAAGGACTATGTGTTGGAGGGTCTGAAGGAGGGGATTTAAGTTAATTACATGGGACTGTATGTTATAGAAGACTGGTGGGAGAGGACTGGTGTTATTTACATAGGACTGCATGCTATAGAAGACTGGAGGGGGAGGATGGGCATTATAATCTATGAGGGCATTACAGAGAATATTATAACTCCAGGGGGTAGGACAGGAGGCATTATAATTACAGGGGGCACTGCAGAGAACATTATCAATACTGTGGGCAGTGGTGGCAGGCTTTACTACTACTGAGGGCTCCATAGGAGTGCCTTATAGATTGGCCTTATTTCTATTAGGGGTGCCCTATTAGTACTGAGGGCACTGTAGGGGTACTATGGTGGTGGTGGTGGGGGTTTCTGCCTAGCAGTGAGCCCGGTGACGTCACCGGCACGAAAGGACGAGCTTTAGCGCTGCCCTAGCCTGTAAAGCTGCCCATCAGTGCCAGTGACATCATCGGAAACACCGCTAGGGCTGTAAATAAAACAGCCCTGGCCCTACGCTTTACAGCGCAGGCCAAAGGAGAGCATCGGAGTATGAAATGTCAGAGGGGATGAGTGAGATGAGAAGGGGATATGTCCGGGTTCTGCTCTGAACCCGGAAAACCTCTGTAAAGGGCATCTGTCAGCAGTTTTGTACCTATGACACTGGCTGTCATATGGCTGGGGTGATGATAACACTGACTTTATATGGGGAGCCCTACAGGAAGATCCTCCATATATCTGAAGGACACTGCACACCATTCTGTAGGGGTTTAATATGGAGGTCACAGGTCCTATAAATCTTCACTCTCTGCTCCTGGTATTCTTAGCTCTTTTCTCTAATGGGGTATTTTCTATTCTGTGTCTGACAGTGTGGACGATGAAGAGATTGAGGAGACCAAAGTGTCTCCAACCGAGATCAAGGACATGTAAGTGCAGTGTCCACCTCGAGCGGCTGCTGATACCGGCCATCATGGAGGAGCTCGTCACATCTTATTGTCTTTCATTTTCTTCTTTTAGAAAACCAAATTGCTGGTTCAGGAAGAACATGTGAGTGATAGAAGACATGAGATCTTCTTGCTATAGAATTCTTCTTCCTCTGGGGTCTGCTCATCTCCATGATTCACTAATCATTAGAACCTCTTGTAAATCACACGGAGTAGACATGGTGGTCACAGTGTCAGCCTGTCCTCTTTCTATAAGAATCCTGTATTTTTCTATTTGCTCTTTACTTCAGTAAATGGAGAATTTATTTGTGACTAATCTCATCCATTTCCCTCCAGCCGCAGCAGCAAAAAGGACGTGAAACGCCCATCAAGGTAAGTACATGGCTGATCCTCAGGAATAAGATCCTACTGCTCTTATAGATTTCCTCTTCCCCCAGGTGCCATCTTAGTGGGGGGCACCATCTACAAGAAATGGTTGTGGTCCGGGACCTCGGTGGGTACATCAGGGAGCAGCTTGTGAATGTTGGGGAGCGTCTCAGCTTCACCTGGTTCTTAACGTGGAAATGTTGAGAGTCATTGCCCCTTGATGATGATGGGGGAGGTGGAGTAACTCTCACTTTAGGTAAAGTATTTGTATATGACCCCCCCATACATAGTGGTGCAGACCCCCTTACCTTGTATATGACACCCTCCATCCATAGTGGTGCAGACCCCCTTACCTCGTATATGACACCCTCCATCCATAGTGGTGCAGACCCCCTTACCTCGTATATAACCCCCCCTCATCCATAGTGGTGCAGACCCCCTTACCTCATATATGACCCCCCCTCATCCATAGTGGTGCAGACCCCTTTACCTCGTATATGACCCCCCATCCATAGTGGTGCAGACCCCCTTACCGCGTATATGACCCCCCATCCATAGTGGTGCAGACCCCCTTACCTCGTATATGACCCCCCCATCCATAGTGGTGCAGACCCCCTTACCGCGTATATGACCCCCCATCCATAGTGGTGCAGACCCCCTTACCTCGTATATGACCCCCCCATCCATAGTGGTGCAGACCCCCTTACCTCGTATATGACCCCCCCATCCATAGTGGTGCAGACCCCCTTACCTCGTATATGACCCCCCCCCCATCCATAGTGGTGCAGACCACCTTACCTCGTATATGACCCCCCATCCATAGTGGTGCAGACCCCCTTACCTCGTATATGACTATGGATGGGGGATCCATAGTGGTGCAGACCCCCTTACCTCGTATATGACCCCCTGATCCATAGTGGTGCAGACCCCCTTACCTCGTATATGACCTCCCCCATCCATAGTGGTGCAGACCCCCTTACCTCATATATGAACCCCCCCCATCCATAGTGGTGCAGACCCCCTTACCTCATGTATGACCCCCCATCCATAGTGGTGCAGACCCCCTTACCTCATATATGAACCCCCCCCATCCATAGTGATGCAGACCCCCATACCTCGTATATGACCCCCCATCCATAGTGGTGCAGACCCCCTTACCTCATATATGACCCCCCCCATCCATAGTGGTGCAGACCCCCTTACCTCATATATGACCCCCCCCATCCATAGTGATGCAGACCCCCTTACCTCGTATATGACCCCCTGATCCATAGTGGTGCAGACCCCCTTACCTCGTATATGACCCCCCCATCCATAGTGGTGCAGACCCCCTTACCTCGTATATGACCCCCCCATCCATAGTGGTGCAGACCCCCTTACCTCGTATATGACTATGGATGGGGGATCCATAGTGGTGCAGACCCCCTTACCTCGTATACGACCCCCTGATCCATAGTGGTGCAGACCCCCTTACCTCGTATATGACCCCCCGTCCTTAGTGGTGCAGACCCCCTTACCTCGTATATGACTCCCCCATCCATAGTGGTGCAGACCCCCTTACCTCGTATATGACTCCCCCATCCATAGTGGTGCAGACCCCCTTACATCGTATATGACCCCCCATCCATAGTGGTGCAGATCCCCTTACCTCGTATATGACCCCCCCATCCATAGTGGTGCAGACCCCCTTACCTCGTATATGACCCCTCCATCCATAGTGATGCAGACTCCTTACCTCGTATATGACCCCTCCATCCATAGTGGTGCAGACCCCCTTACCTCATATATGACCCCCCATCCATAGTGGTGTAGACCCCCATACCTCGTATATGACCCCCCATCCATAGTGGTGCAGACCCCCTTACCTCATATATGACCCCCCCATCCATAGTGGTGCAGAACCCCTTACCCAGTGGCGTAGCTAGAACTGACTGGGCCCCACAGCAAATTTTTGTACGGGCCCCCCCATGACCCTCCTGGCATCACATTTGTTCATATGTAACAGTGGGTTCACATCACGTTTTCCTATCCGTTTTGAAGTATACATAGATAAAAAAGGTATCATATACAAATATGCAGCTCACCACGTTTTTGTATCCTGCAGAGTCCAGTAAAAGAAATGCATACGTTAACGTATATGTTTTTTTTCAATGGAACTGTATGGCGAACGGACGCCACTGTGTAGATCAGTCTGAGGCATCTGTTAATGTATACATTAGGCTCCATTCACACGTCCTGTTTTTCTTTCCTGATTTGATCCTGATTTTTTCAGGACCCATTGAAATGAATGGATACAGATCAGGATCAAATCAGGAAAGAAAAACAGGACGTGTGAAAGGAGCCTTAAACTGATGGCAAAAATGTGATGTGAACCCAGCCATAGTGCCAGAATAACTACCAGTACACAGTGGACAAGAATAGGCATATAGAATGTGACGGGCCGTGTGTTACGCAAATTGTGGGAACACACACTGGTCGGCATCCGTGGTATTGCAGATCCACATTTTTGCGGATCCGCAATACCATGGCCGTCTGAACGGCCTCTTACTAGGTAACACTTCCATACAGTGACTGGATAGTACTGTCATATAGGGACTGGCTAACGCCGCCATACACTAGATAACACCTAGGGTATAAAAGGGCACATTACAGGGAATGACTAGGGGCACTGTACGGGGTATGGTAAGAGGGCACGGTACAGTGAATGACTAGGAGCACAGTACAAGGTATGTTAAGAGGGCACAATGCAGGGTATAATGGAGCACAGTACGGGGTGGGGGGCACAGTCACATGTCCCTGAGACGTTAGAAGGACACCACCATAATGAGAGGCAGAGGAGTGAGACAGGGGCCAGGGCTCTGGATGGACAGGGTGGGCATAGCAAGTAGGTGGAAGGGGCTCTGAGGGGGATTTATACAAGAAGTAGGGGCTGGAGGTCTGTGCAGGGCAGCAATAGGAGAAAGGAAGGTGGAACAGGAGCTCTCCATACATGATGGAGGAAAGGAGACAGAAGGGGCTCCATGAGGATGAGATAAAAGGACAGGATATGGGGGAGGGGGGGTTCAGGTGTTATGGAGGAAGACTGCTTTATGAAGCAGTAAAACAACAATAGCATGAAGCTGCTGGTCTACTACAGCACCCAGCAGCAGCTGGAAGACTTCTCTGACATTCTCCCTCCTGCCCCACACAGCAGACTCACTCACCCACTGTCTGCATCTCTTCACACTTCTCCAGCCCTGCCGTCTCTCTCTTCCTCCAGCAGCACGTCCTGTGTAGAGGGGGCGTGTCTAAGGCTGGTAAGCCAGGTCCTGCTCTGCTGGAGTGAAGAGAGGGCGTGTCTGAAGCTGGCAGCACAGGAGCTTGTAAGAAGGATATCGGCAGGCCTCTGTGCTGTATGCTGCTACTGCTCCGGGGCCCCTTCTGCCCTCGGGCCCCGAAGCAGTGGCTTCCCCTGCTTCCCCGATAGCTACGCCCCTGCCCTTACCTCATATATGAACCCCCCCCCCCCCCATCCATAGTGGTGCAGACCCCCTTACCTCATATATGACCCCCCCATCCATAGTGGTGCAGACCCCCTTACCTCGTATATGACCCCCCGTCCATAGTGGTGCAGACCCCCTTAGTTCGTATATGACCCCCCATCCATAGTGGTGCAGACCCCCTTACCTCGTATATGACCCCCCCGTCCATAGTGGTGCAGACCCCTTACCTCGTATATGACCCCCCCCATCCATAGTGGTGCAGACCCCCTTACCTCATATATGACCCCTCCATCCATAGTGGTGCAGACCCCCTTACCTCATATATGACCCCCCCATCCATAGTGGTGCAGACCCCCTTACCTCATATATGACCCCCCTATTCATAGTGGTGTAGACCCTCTTACCTCGTATATGACCCCCCTATTCATAGTGGTGTAGACCCCCTTACCTCATATATGACCCCCCCATCCATAGTGGTGTAGACCCTCTTACCTCGTATATGACCCCCATCCATAGTGGTGTAGACCCTCTTACCTCGTATATGACCCCCCATCCATAGTGGTGTAGACCCCTTACCTCATATATGACCCCCCTATTCATAGTGGTGCAGACCCCCTTACCTCGTAGTACAGAGGCTCTTCCATTCAGACTGCATGTATGAATGACAATGGGGACACAGGACAAGTCAGGGCGGCTTAGAGGTCCACACCCGGCACAAGTCCAAAAAAAATCCATTCATTCTAACGTAAGATGCGGCAGCTGCAGTAACTGCGGATGTAATAACGCCGGGTGTGAATATTTCCGCATCATAGCTGTGTCACCAGAAGACTCCTCTGTTCTCAGCTAAATTCCATCTGTTTCTTTTGTAGATTTCTGTCCTTCTTCTGCGGATGTGTGACCAGAAAATAAAAGGTGAGTGCACGAGACCCTCCCACAAGGGGGCGCTCTGTCTAGTCACAGTATACACCATACAATGAGCTGTCTCTATGTCACCCACATGTTGTCCACCATTTACAAGAAAGTGTTCTGCTCCGATCTACGTCTGCTTCATCTTCTGCACATTTTCCAGATCTCTGTTTGCTTTTACAGAAAGAAACATTGTCAGAATGCTCTGTGCTCACACAGCTGCTGGAGACGTTACAATGTGTCAGTGTAGATAAGCTTAGGACAGGAGAGAGATTTGTGCTGTGTGTTTAGCAGAGGATTGCACTGATACATTGTAACGATCCCATCAGCTCTGTGAGCAGGACTAGGAAGGCTAAGAACACCTTCGGGGGCAATGTTTTTAAATGATAACCTTTATCTCTGAACTACTAACAGCTTGTAAACACTTATTTAAAGGCCCTTTTAGACGGGCCGATGTGTCTCCCTGCCCGAGCGCCGATCAGCGATATCGGCGCTCGGGCAGGGAGCCTTTACACGGCCCGATGAATCGAGCGCCGGGCCGCACGAGTGATCGCTGTATCACTCGTGCGGCCGGGAAGCTCCATACTGTCAGGCGCACATCGCCTGTTTACACAGGCCGATGTGCGCCCGACAGATTGGATCTTTTGTAGAAACCAAAAGATCCAATCAGCCGACGAACGAGCGTTTTGCTCGTTCGTCGGCTGATTAGGGCCACTTTTACACGGGACGATTATTGGCACTAGCGTTCCTAGGAACGATTTTTCGGCCGATAATCGGCCCGTGTAAAAGGACCTTAAGCGACATTCTTATGAGTAAGATAATGAGTGTTTAGGAGCTGTCAGGAGATCAGAGATAAGCTCTGAATGAGCCATCAGCTGATCTCCCTGACGGGACACAGTGTAAGTGCAGTGCCTGGTACTAAAGAATCTTCAAGGGGACTTCCGATTCTGGCGCTGAGATGTGAGGCAGTGGAGTGAGGAGCTCCGCCACACCGCCCCACTACAACCGCTAAAAGCTGCCAATTGAGCCACCAGCAAAGCCTGTCGAGCTGTGGCTAAACATTACCCAAAAGTACTTAACTCCACATGGAGAGATATTTACTCCGTAGCAGCGGGAAAACATCTAATATACAGCCGAGGAAGGAAGGTGCAGAAGCCAAGATGGCGCCGGAGGAACGCGTGGATGGTGAAGACGTAGCACACTCCACAGACTTGTTTCTGGGAGAAATAGAAGTACCAATGCCAGAAAACATGGGGCCTATGCTGGACTATAAGAAATTACCTATAGAAGTGGCAAAACACTTAGCCTCTGATATTAAAGAGGTATTCTCATCTTGTACGATGGGGGCATATCGCGAGTCACAGTTGTACCCATTCATTTTCACGAGCACCGCATGGATGTGATCTTCAGTTATGCAAAGCGTGTCTCGTGCCAAAGTCGCCAAAATATGGGCCTGTGTGTTCTGGAGCATAGAGCTAAATTTGAATTAAATTTTAAGTAAACTCCATCTGTCAGCAGTTTTGCACCTATGACACCGGCTGACCTGTTACATGTGTGCTTTGAAGCTCCCGGACCGACCCCCGATCCCCTGACCTGTACTGACCGGGTTATAGTGATTTATGACGCAGGTCAGAGAATCCTCAGTCTGTCCAGGAGATGCGGCCGACACATGGACCATGTTTCCCAATCCAATAATTCAGAAAGTCTTCAGACCCTTTCACAGTTTCACGTTTTTTGCTGCGGCCTTCTTCTGAAATTAAAAAATTGAAGGTCCCCCCCGCAATCTGCACTCAATACCCCATAATGAGAAAGTGAAAGCAGAATTTTTTAGAAGTTTTTGCAAACTTATTGAAAAGGAAAAACTAAAATTCTGCATGGACAGAAGTCTTTAGACCCTTTGCTCTGACACTTGACATTTAGCTTTGTCGCCTCCCATTTCTTTGGTTCATCTCTGAGATGTTTCTGTACCTTGATTGGAGTCACCGGTGGTAAATTCAGTGGATTGGAGATGATTTGGAAAGACACGGCCCTGTCTATATTAGATCTCACAGCTGACAATGCGTATCAGAGCAAAAACCATGAACTGCCTGTAGAGTTCAGAGACAGGATTGTGTGGAGGCAAAGATCTGGAGAAGGGGAAGAAACATTTCTGCTGCCCTGAAAGTTCACAGGAGCACAGTGGTCTCCATACCATTTACAAGGAAAAAGTTTGATATTGTTTTGATTGTTAGATTTCAATTTTTCCTTTCCAATAAATTAGCAAAGATCTCAAACATTTGGGGGTCATTTACTAAGCGCTCCATGCCACTTTTTGCCATAAAAGTCACAAAATCCCATTTTGCAACTTACAATATTTTTGTAGTACAGGCATTTTTGCAAGTGTGTTTGGATTGGTGGTGGCCTGGCCAGGACTTGGGCCTCTTACAAATCTGCCGTCTTTTACACCTAGAAATGCTCCCACTGCTCTCTAATAACCACAATCTAACAGAACTTTGAATGCTGCTCTGGATGTGACTGGAGCTGGGCAATGTAAAATGATTATTTTTCTGGTAAACCTGTCTGGATGTTCTGTAAGTGATCAGGGGTAAATCTTGACATTCTTATTATTCTAACTATTAGAGAAGGTAATGTACAAATATCCCCCGCAGCCAATGACTGACCTCGACTCAAAGATCCAGTAAAAAGCTATGAAGGTGGACATGGATATCTGCCGGAGGATTGATATCACTGCCAAGCTGTGTGATGTAGCACAGCAGCGCAATTCCGAAGATGTATCCAAGATGTTTCAGGTGACAGAGCCTTGCCTCTCCTTCTTGCTCATACACTTAGTTAACATGACATCCGTCAGTGTAAGGTCCTATCATGGTGGAGGCTGGGCTAAACTCTTCTCTCCGCTCAGTGTAAGGTCCCATCATGGTGGAGGCTAGGCTAAACTCTTCTCTCTGCTCAGTGTAAGTTCCCATCATGGTGGAGGCTAGGCTAAACTCCTTCCTCTGCTCAGTGTAAGGTTTCATCTTGGTGGAGGCTAGGCTCCTCTCTCTGCTCAATGTAAGGTCCCATCTTGGTCTTGGTGGAGGCTAGGCTAATATCCTCTCTCCGTTCAGTGTAAGGAAGTTCCATCATGGTGGATGGTAGGCTTCTGTCCTCTCTCTGCTCAGTGTAAGGTCCCATCATGGTGGAGGCTAGGCTAAGCTTCTCTCTCCGCTCAGTGTAAGGAAGTTCCCATCATGGTGGATGGTAGGCTAGGATCCTCTCTCTGCTTAGTGTAAGGTCTCATCGCGGTGGATGGTAGGCTAGGTTTCTCTCTCCCCTCAGTGTAAGGTCCTATCATGGTGGACAGTAGGCTAGGCTCCATTCTCAGCCCAGTGAAAGGTCCCATCATGGTGGAGGGTAGTCTAGCTCTGCTCAGTGGAAGGTAGGCTATTCTCCTCCCTATGCTCAGTGTAAGGTCTCATCATGGTGGAGGGTAGCCTAGGCTCCACTCTCCGCTCAGCGTTAGGTTCCTTCATGGTGGAAGGTAGGATAGGCTCCTCTCTGAGCTCAGTGTAAGGTCCCATCATGGTGAAAGGTAGGATAAGTTCCTCTATCTGCTTAGCATGAGGTCTCATCATGGTGGGTAGGCTAGGCTCACCCCTTCGCTTAGTGGAAGGTCTCTTCATGTTGGGGGATAGGCTAGGCTCCTCTTTCTGCTGAGGATAAGGTCCCATCATGGTGGTGGATAGGCTAGGCTCCTCTCTCTGCTCCACTTTGTGTCCTCCTTCCTGGTGTAAACTATGACGCATGTCAATAGAGTGATACAATTCGTCTTCACATTCTTGGTGTCTGTGGTTCTTTCCATCCTGTCCTGTATCCTTGCGTCAGTATTTCTTTCTTGAGTAGTCGTGGACTTTCTAGGGCAGGGCTTGCTCTTTACCATGCATCCCGCTCTTCATTGCATGCTTAGCCCAGGCTGCCACTGAATGTGCTCTGTGGGTGAATGCTGGTGGCACAGTCTTGCAGCTTGGTCATGCACTTGTACCCATGGGCTCATCTTGGTGGTGGTGGGGCTTCCAGGTCTTGATGGCTCGTTAGTAACCATGAGCTGCCGATCTTCTCTTCCTGAAGTTGGGAACAGTGTCTAAAAAGAAGGAACGGAAGCTAACGTCAGAAGATGACATCACGGAGCAGGGCGGGGACGCCGGGCGCTTCTCAGATGATGAAATCAGTTGTTCCCTCAACATAACGGATGAGATGAAGAGGATGTTTAACCAGTTGTAAGTCCAGGGTGGCAGATGGGGGGGGGGGGGGGTTATAGTTATGTAATAGAGTCTTCTAGTCTCTTACCAATATCCAAAATGAATCCCTCCCTACTCCTTCCATGACCTCAGCTCGATGTAGCCTGGAGCTGTAGACTTGAAGTTGACCATACACATTAGATGAATGTTTGTTGCACCCACTAATTTTGGCTGGACTGTCTAACCATCTAATGTGTATGAGAGTCTTCCAACTCACCCTCCAACAGCAGATGTCTAGAAGGATTGGGCAGTTAAATTTTAACATGTCCGATCCAGCATGGGCTTAAAGGAGTATTCCAATCTCACTTATTGATGGCATATGACTGGAATATGCCATCCATGTCAGTTGACTGCAGGTTCCTCCTCTGGGACCCACTCCTATCTCCAGAACGGGCCCTTCATAGTGAAGAAGAGCACACCATGCAAGAGCAGCCACCCTTCATTCACCGCCATGTCCTACTTTTAATTTTTTCCGTTTTGCATTTTGTTTTACCCTTTAAGACGATCTAGTTAAAGGGATCTTTCAGGATTTCAAAGGCTTTTCCCACAAATTGAAAAACTTTTTTTAGCCTCTTAACTGGAGGACTTTCTTACCTTTCTGTGGGTGGGCAGCAGCTCCCAGGATGCATTGAAATTAGCTCTTATTAACCCCTTCCTCAATTTGCATAAAAAAGTCGTGCCTCAGAGATGCATACGTATGTAGTTCCCCCACAATTTCCTTCTCCACTGTTGAGAGAGAGAGAGCCATATAGTTCTATGAATTTATAAGTAGGGATAAGTAAATAAAAGTAGTCTGGGCCACTTCACGATGCGGAAGAAGGGAAAAGGGATACTACTGAGCAATAATTCCTTTACTTACTATGCCCTGTACATTGCATAGTAATACTTTTTGTGGGATAACCCTGATTTAAATATTGATGACCTAATTTCAATAGGTCATCAGTATATGATTGGTGGGGATCTGTCTCCCAGCAAATCTTATATCTGTGTGGTATTGTAACGTACCGTGAATTTAAGAGATTTAAGAATAAATGAGCTTACGCAGGCTAAGTGAATAAAAATATTTACTAAATGTAATTAAATATACAAAAACACAAACAAATCAGAACTTGATCCATCACTAGCCTAAATTGGGTAGAGACTCTGTAGATCATGCTATAACACATGGCTGTCTACCACGTTATAACACATGACCAACACCCCAGAGTGTACAAGAGATAGGGCAAATTAATACTTACATCCTACCTAGGATGAAGTGTCTGGTTGAATCCCAATCAATCGTTAATTCCCATCGGCCCCTCCTCCAGTGTGTATCATGCATGTCTCCCTCAGGAATGTGTTCTTATCAGCACAATGGGGGATGGGTACTAGATTACAAGGCACATCATTACACATAATGGTAATAATAAAAGGGGACAGAACCAATCAGTACTTAAAAATACCCTCACAATACAGGTATCCTAAGGATAAGTCCTCAATATCTAGAACCCAAAGGGCCTCTTTAAATTCTGGAAATCCCTTTTGAAGGGGTTGGCCCATTTGGAACACTAAGAGGTGGGACCCTCTCCTATCTCCAGATTGGGACTCCCGAAGTGAACAGAGAGCAGCCGCGCATGGGTGGACTACCTCCATTCAGTAGAGAGGTGGCCTCGCTTGCGTGGTGCTCTCTCTGTTCACTGCTGTAGGACTTCCTAAAAAATTCTGGGAACTGCCATAGCAATGAATGAATAAGGCGTTGCGCATATGCAGTGTGCTGTCCTTCACTTTGGGGAGTTCTCCTAGTCATACGCCATCAATGTCCCATATGGGCCAAACCCTCTAATACGCTGAACTTGCAGCATAGCCTGTAGGCAATGACTTGACTGCTATTTGACTTCTTCTGTAGCTGGAACTGGCAAACGCAAAGAGCGACATGAACCGGCATCTGCACGAGTACATGGAAATGTGCAGCATGAAGAGGGGTCTGGACGTACAGATGGAGATGCGTCGAAGACTTATCAAAGGATCGGCTGGCAGGTAGGTCGCTCTCTGTCGAGGGAGGTGTACGTTCACCTTCTGCTCGTTTCTGTGCTCTACATATTTTGGGGCGTCTTCAGTGATTGACCCACACATGGGATGGCTATTAATAAAAGGTGATGAGAACACTGCGGGCGTGGCCCTTACTAAACCAAATACTGCTACATATTAATAGCCCCGGATCAGCAACATCAGTATTGACAGAACAAATAATCACCGGCTCGAGATTTCTCCCACCTAAATGACACCACCAGCTTCACCTTACTGCACCTGGACACTGTGACTGCGGCATGTGAACGTCATAGGGGGGCTCACAGTAAGCCAGAGCGGAGAGCCGGGGTTCCCCTTCACTTGTCAGGAGCTCATGGAAACTGGAATTGGGCTGCATTTATACACCACATGTAAAGTACAGTAGCCTTAAAGAGTCAGAGCTTAGAGACATATCAAATGTTTCCGATCAGTGGGTCTTCGAGTGCTGAGACCCCGCCGATTGGTAGAACGAGTAGAGAGAAACGCTCACATGTCACACACAGGAGACTGAATCGGGGCGGCCCGTTAACCAATTTTAGCCCATGTCCTGCAGCAAGGAGAGAGGACGATATACAAGCCCCTCTCTCCCCTCTTTCTAGTGATCTGTGGGGGTCTTGGCACTCAGACCTCCACTGATTGAAATCTTAATCTTTGTGTTGTTATGATATTGTTTTTTTTTAAGCCCAGTGACCCTTTAAAGGGATTGGTCACCTTTATTTTTTTTTTTGAAGGGGGGGGGGGCTAACCCCCGTCCTGGCTAGACCTCCAAAAGAAAAGCATACTTACCTGCTACTTGGGGCTGGGCCCCATCTCCTTCACGTCCTGACCTTGGCTGACTCGCCCAGGTTCCCCACTGTCAACCTCCGATTTCACTGCTGCAGCCGCTCACTGGCCTTAACAGTGACCTGCTCCCCTTGTGTTACGTGTCACTGCTGCGGTGAGTGTATTAAACGTGGAAGTGGACTAGCAGACATTTCGGTGTGGAATTTGAGATATTGGTATTGTACCATACATATTTGCACTGTTCAGGGGTTAGGATATGTCTGCAATATTGTCAGGACAGATGTAACCAGTGCATGTGGCCCTACGGCAGCTCTTATGGGGGGCCACATGTAGCTCCCGAGCGTCTGGTTGGGAACCACAGGTGTAGATCATCCTCTGTAGAAAACCCACAGAACAGGTGAGGAATTGATGTTGCTTTTATGTAGCCCATAATGTACCTGAGAGGTGAAGCCTGGACCACAGACTGGTACATTGTATCTACAATAAGAAGCCTGGATACAAAGTATCAGAATGTTTCACTTTGAGAAGCCTCTGGATGCAAAGAAGTTTATTCCTGTTCACTGACATCAAGCAAATCTGGTGATTACAATGCAAATTACATTGATTGCCCAAGAAAAAATAAATAAAAATACCGCACCCAGATAGAAATGTCAGATTGCTGCAAAACTGGTCCTGCTGTTATGTATCAGGCAGATATGGAAATGATTTATAGGTTGTGGTCTGACTTAGACACTGGGTCTTGCCAAAGAAGGGGATGTATGTGCTTCCTTGCTGCCTTTTCAAAATTCTCTCAGAAGCTACTTTTGTGCAGTGTACCTCTTGATGAGAGAACATTGACTGCTAGACATGTCTCTACAACACACTCAAAGACATTTTTGCAGTTGACAGACTTTCCGATGATCATATCTCACCTAGCCTCCGGCTTAGAGGCCGTACATATGTGTATATATATGTTTTGTTGTTTTTTTTTTCTTACAATTTTGCTCCACTTTGTTTCCTGCAGGAACTCTCCGTCCACCAGTTCCATGGCCGGCAGTGACTCAGGGAACTCTGACGAGATGCAGGATGAGTTTGAGAAGGACGCAGATGGAGACAGCGCCATCATTTGATAAGTGACACACGATGGACCTTTTTGTTTCGGACGCGACTGAGTGGATAAACCAGAGACTTTGATTGGAGGCTTTCCAAGTCTCCCTCCAGATCCCCGTCCTGGTTTGGTGCTGTAAATGTCTATTCTTCTACAGAAAACCCTGTAAATAGAGGGACTAACAAAACAAAACAAAAAAAACCTCTGAAATGTGCCTTCGCTGCTTCTGAACCACCTGGATTACTCCACGGATCCCGCATTCTGGCTTTGGCGCACCCATTTCCCGTACACCGTGGCCAGCAGCCCTCTGAAGTCCGCAGTGATGCTGTGGTCTGCCGCTTCGCATTGTGCGCAGAGATTGGGGTGCACTTTAATTCAGGGCGCTTACGGCAGCCGATAAATGTGTAGGATCACTTTTATCCAGGGCCTCCGTCTGTAGTCGCGGCTCTGGGGTTCATTTATAGCACTTGTTAAAATTGAGCAACAAACCAAAATGTTCTTAGTTTTGTTGTTGGTCAAGATGGCGGCTTGTCTTTATGGACGCCAGGGGTGACACAGCGGCTAGAGAAGGCGGCACAGGGGTACGGGACTATGCAGTAAGTTTGCCTTATTCAAAATGAATGTTAGCGCCGCTCGGCATTGTGCCGATCACTTACAAGTCATTAGGATGTAGACTTAAAGGGACACTGATCCTCTACCCACAGCAAAGGAGAATATGGGCATGGTCATTGGGACCCTCAACCAACATAAAACTGGGGGCCCCATGTACCCCTGCCTCACGTATGTTGGCTGCTCCACCATTCATTCTCTGACGTATGGCATTCCCATAGAGATGAATGGAGCAGTGGAACACATGCCTTACTGCCTAGCCATTCATATGTGGAGGGACAGAACCCCCATTTTTGGGACCCCCACAATCTGCCTCTTCTCCACAACACCTTTAATTAGCTGAGCCGTCTGCAAACAAAAACGAGAAAAAAAACTTTGAATAAATGCCAAAAATTCAACTCTTGTGTTCTTTTTTAAATTGTAATGAATGTGTGTAAATCTGGAGCAGAGAATGCCAAGAGTGTGCAAAGCAGTAATAAAAGCAAAAGGTGGCTGCTTTGAAGAACCTAGAATATAAGACATATTTACAGTTCTTTCACACTTTTTTGTTAAGTATATAATTCCACTTGTGTTAATTCATAGTTTTGATGCCTTCAGTGTGAATCTACAATTTTCATAGTCATGAAAGTACAGAAAACTCTCTGAATGAGAAGGTGTGTCCAAACTTTTGGTCTGTACTGTATATATATATATATATATATATATATATATCGAAGGAAAAGGTCAAGTCTCTGCTAGTGTTAGGGCCCTTGCAGACAAGCCTCAACACTAACAGCATTATATCAGTGTTATCCAACACATTCCAGAACTGTAAGGGTTACATAACATCATAAATCAGTATAATGCTATGTAACTCCGTTCAGTGCCGGGACTTCAAGCCAGGGCCTGCGATGCAGGAGATGTCCATGTCTCACGCTCGTCTGCAAGGGACCTTAAGCTGGCACATAATTAAGTTCATTCATATACAGATATTTTATTGCATTCACATTTTCCTCCTTTTGAACATAATTATTGCCTCTCAGGTTAATCATTTCTGTTTGGTCATTGCACCAAATAAAGCTACTTCTAGCCAGCTCCCCTGGACTAGGACATGGATATTTCACTATAGTTATCAGAATAGCTTGCAGTCGTATCGTTTAACAGTAGGTGATATGATGTTCAGATGTGGCTCCAAACTCTGGTGGCTCCAAGGTGACTTGAGTAGCTTTAATCGTCCCCCCCGGATTGTATTTGGTTTGGACCACACAGACTTGTATTGGCTCCTCCTTTTGAACCCTTGTTTTACAGATCCTTCTAGACGAATAAAATAAAATCTTAGTTCCCACATATAGAACAATAAAACACAACACCACTTGCAATAAAATATGCATGATCCCCGAGATCCTTCCCCCCTAGGCCTTTGAACCAACTGGCTGGGTTTAGCCAATTGATCCAACTTGGCCACTGGAAATTCCAGTCCTCCTTTGAATTTGTTTTCCTAAATTCTTTTTTTAACCTTTTAGTTTGTTCAACATCATGTTTGACCTGCAAATCACCTGAGGGATCTATGTAATGACTACAGGCAGGACCCACCACCTGTTGGTTAGATACTAATACCAACTGCCCTGTGAGTGTCGATGTTACATTTAAGGCATCAAAATTATACTCTGTAACATTATTGAACAATTCTGCCAGTTTTTCTATATCATGAGCATTTTTTACTGGCAAACCCATGAGGGTCAAGGTTAAGCCAAATTTTATATTCCATGGAACATGTATAAGTTCCTTTGCTTTACTCCCTCGCTTATAAACCATGTGCTGGGGAATATTACTATATGGAAAATCTTTATTCTCCCATACCCAAGTTGCAGGAGTCAGCCTAGCCAGAGTACATGATCCCTCTGCCCCCAAAGGTATCCACTTGTATGCATTATGTCCACAACAATATAGACATCTTTGGGCAGCTCAAATGCACTGCTTCTATAATGCACCAACATGTCTGCTAACTCTACTAGCCTCAGGGAATTATGGAAAAGGCACCAAGGTGAGCTGGTCTTTCTTCCCATGGGACTGTGATATCTTTCCCAGCTGCATGGTGAAGCATCACTACTATTCTACTCAGTCCCAGGTATAAAATCAGCAATGGCTCCCTTCTGTATACAAGTGTCATTATCCCCTTCTGTAAAATGTAATGCCCACGCCCAGGTTGGATCATGCACATACCGACCCAAACAGTCTTTCGAATATGGCATGCTACAACCCATTTTGTCTGGGGCCTTTTGAAAACTAATTTTCATCTTCCGAGTTATAATTTCTCCTAACTTTAGTGCAGCCACCTCAACCCTTTTCCAACTCACTGGGGTTCCTTGCCTATAATGTATCATTTTAGGATCATCCCTTCTAGTAATGTTAGCCACCCACCAAGGATCAAAAACATGCCCAACTATCAGGAGAGGGATACTGACATCTGTCCACTTGTAATCATACAGTGCCAGGTCCCAACAATCTGATGTGAAGAGCTCCTCCTCTGTAAGAGGAACAGCTAGATAGGGCATACTATTGGCTGCTATTGGTAAATGTGTACAAATCCAGCAATTACTTAAATTGGTTATTTTTGCAATGGCCAAATGATGTCCAACAAGCTTATTGTCCCGTTCTTCCCTTAGGACATGATGTAGGGCAGAAACATATACGTACATGGTACACCAGACCAGGAGGCTTTTCATGATCGGTCCTCCTGGTTCAAAACCTTTTTGCAATGACTAGCATGTATCCACAAGGACTTTCCTTCCAGTTTGACTGAGGTGGGGATAGTTAACTGGACTTGGTATGGACCGTCAAATCTGGGATCCAATACCTTCCTGACGTGTCTTTTCACATACACCCAATCTCCTGGCTGCAGTGAATGCCCTCCTTCCACTGAGTCAGGATCCGTAATAGAATTTTACACACGTTTATGTTAACTGATAAGATGTTTCTGAAGTGCCCCAACATAAGCAGTTAAATCTTGGTGTTGCAATTGTGCCTGTTGTGGAAAATATAGGCCTGTTTTTGGTGCGTGCCCAAATAAAATCTCATATGGACTCAATCACTCCTTTCCTTGAGGAGTTGTTCGCACTGAATATAAAAGGCTAAAGGGAGGCACTCATCCCAAGATTTTCCTGTCTGGCCACCCTGAAAAGAGATCCACACAGACTAAAACATCCTTATACGTACCAACCCTTGGCAGTTGAATGTAATCAATTTGCAGTCACTGAATGAAATGGGTAAGCTGCCCTAATCATATGCCTTTTTGCAACTCGCACAGTCTTGCCAGGACTATGGCAGGCACATATCATACAGCCTTCCACAAATCTGTCAGCAGCACTGCTGAATCCCGGGGCCAACCACCACTTAGACACTATCTCACACATTCCTTCTCAAGAAACATGTGACCCTCCGTGTACCAACTGTGCCATCATGGGGAACAACATTCAGGGCAGGCACCATTTAACTGCATTTCTTCTTCCTCCCCACTTGGACCCTGCGGAAGCAATGTAGCAGGGTTCAATACAGTACAATGTTTTGTTAGGGCAAATATACATTATTCTATAAATTGGTAATGAGGAAATACTAAGTTTCCCATGTTCAGACATCTGGAAATATATCTTGGCTGTCATGGTACAGACAGTCTGCTATTGTATTCTCCTTAAGCTATGCAATTTTAAGATGGTCTCTACATCCTGGATTCGTGTGCAAAGATCTACACTGAGCCCAAAGGTCTACACTATGACAAAAAGTAGCCAATGGGACATCTCCACATGAGTGTCTAGAAGAACAAAGACTATGTGTTTAACTCTTACTGGCTTGTTGGGGAATGTCCCGCCTTTCTTCCTGTGTATATACGTTTGGTAATAAATGGAGTCAGCCCAGACTACCTGAGAGCCCCTAACGTGAAGGATGACTCCAAACTGACATTTGTGTCCGTCTCGAGTTATTGCGTGTGCACACACGTTTGTTAATTTGGACAGCCGATCTGATCTCCTGCGAACCCATTGAGTTTCTCCTCGACATCTTGGTGCTCCAGGTGAGGCCCTCAAAAAGGAGCACCCATACCCTGATATCCGAAGGTGGTCGACATCTCCGAAATTCCCATCTCCCGAAATTGAGGCTTGATCAACCTCCACGATCACGGTAAGTTTTTCATATACATTGTATGTGATAATTTGCCTGTGATTCGAGGGACGTGGGACAGAGGAGACTAGACTTATGGGTGTTGTGGGTGAGTCCAAAGTGACCGGACTTACGGGTGGTCTCCGCTGAGGGTTCGAACCTAGATAAGGTAAATAGGTCACTAAGAGGACTCAGATCGGTTGCATAGGGACCCAGACTGACAGCTCTGTGGTAACCTCAATTGGGAGTAGCCCGAGAGTTACCTTGAATAAGTAAGTGGTAGGGACAGTGTAGTGAGTGACATAGTAGTAACGGAAGGACGTGCTGAGTGGTGCTTATCACACCCATTGAGCGAATCTCCTCCACGATCGAAGACGGCGAGGTCGCAAATTGCGATTGCAATCGGGAACCTAAGATTTATAGCTTCCCTCCTTTCGTGGTAGTCGAAAATAAGGGGTTCAGATCAATAAGTGGCCATATTGATAAGGCGTAATGTTTTTGTTTAAAAATGAGCTCAACCTTCGTGTTGCAGCTTCTAGTGCTGTCAGTCTGGTAGAACAAAGAGAAGGCAAAAGATATGTGAAAAATGCAAAGAAGTTGTTTCAAGAGATAGAGAGCCCAAGTGTCTACCATCAGAAAGGCACTTGTGTTTAGAAATAAACTGTTTAAGTTTTGTTAACCCCTTCAACCCCGGGCCTGTTTTCACCTTCCTGACCGGGCCATTTTTTGCAAATCTGACATGTGTCACTTTATGTGGTAATAACTTTGGAATGCTTTTACTTATTCAGGCCATTCTGAGATTGTTTTCTCGTCACATATTGTGCTTCACGACAGTAGTAAATTTGTGGCAAAATATTTCACTTTTATTTTCAAAAAAATACCAAATTTACCAAAAATTTGGAAAAATTTGCAAATTTGCAAATTTCAATTTCTCTACTTTCAAAATGTATAGTAATACCTCCAAAAATAGTTATTATTTTACATTCCCCATATGTCTACTTTATGTTGGCATCATTTTGTAAATGTCATTTTACTTTTTAGGACGTTATAAGGCTTCTAAGATTTGAATCAAATCTTAAATTTTTAGGAAGATTTCCAAAACCCATTTTTTTAATGACCAGTACAGATATAAGGTTACTTTGTGGGGCTTATATAGTGGAAACTCCCCATAAATCACCCCATTTTAGAAACTACACCCCTCAAGCTATTCAAAACTGATTTTACTAACTTTGTTAACCCTTTATGTGTTCCATTAGAATTGACGGACAATTGGAATGAAATTTCAAAATTCCATTTTTTTTAGCAGATTTTAAGTTTTAATCCAATTTCCATGAAACACATCAAGGGTTAACAACAAAAAAACCCACAAAATCTATTACCCCAATTCTGTAGTTTACAGAAACACCCCATATGTGCTCGTAGCCCAATGTACTGGCGCACAGCAGGCTTCACAGTGGAAGGAGCACCATATGGCTTTTGGAGAGCGAAATTAGCTGGAATAATAATTGGGAGCTATGTCGCACATGAATACCCCCTGAGCTGGCCCTACAGTGGAAACCCCCAAAAGTGACCCCATTTTGGAAAGAGCACCCCTTAAGGAATCTTTCAAGGTGTGTGGTGAGCACTTTGAGCTCACTGGTTTTTCCTAGAATTAGGATTCACGCGGAAGTGAAAATGAAAAATTGCAATTTTTTGACAAAAAAGTTGCTATACACCCACATTTTTCACTTTCACAAAGGGTAACGGGACAAAATGCACCCCACATTTTGATCACCATTTCCCCCCGAATACGGCAACACCCCATATGTGCTCGTAGCCCAATGTACTGGCGCACAGCAGGCTTCACAGTGGAAGGAGCACCATATGACTTTTGGAGAGTGAAATTAGCTGAAATAATAATTGGGAGCTATGTCGCACATGAAGACCCCCTGAGCTGGCCCTACAGTGGAAACCCCCCCAAAAGTGACCCCATTTTGGAAAGAGCACCCCCGTACGAACATTTCAAGTGGTAGAAAGGGTACTTTTT
>ONZH01018946.1:0-27767 GCA_900303285.1 Rhinella marina | reverse complement strand
TTGATTGTGGAGGACCTGCAGCATGATCGTGTGACGACGTGTAATGGTTCTGATGTGATGGATGTCCATCATCTTGTGCATGTAGCCTAAGATACTTGCAAGCTCCTCAACTCACACTTCATTACTTACCAGGGGGATTTTTCTTCACAGCTGAAGGTGGGACCTCTCCATTCTGGATTATCTCTTCATCCATGTTCTCCAAGCCTTTGCTATGACAAACACTGAGCTTCTGCTCAAACTCGTCAATTTGAGCCTGCATGAAGGGAACAATTATTAATGAGCTAAAATAGATATTCCTACTATAGTAAACTACTGAACACATTTTAACATCCCTCAGATCAGGAGAGATTTTACCCTTCTCCAATTCACACAACCAGGGCCCTAATTTTTACACTTTCCATGGCAACATCTAGAGAATATATGTAGTAGATGTGCACATCTAAGCTATGGATACAACCATAAGTGTCCAATGTGTGGGGTTCCCACTTGACTCGAGAACAAGGCCCCTGCCTGGGAATGGACAGACAGCAGTGAATGCAGAGAACCACGCGACTTCAGAAAATAGTGCGTGACCATCTCTCCAGAGTAGCACGAGACAGGGATCCATTCTTCATGTGGGACACACTACTATGGTATATTCTATAGCAATGCCTTAAATGTTCAGATAAGGCAATCCCTTTAAACCCCTGCACAGGATTTTAGAAGGGAGAGGGTTTGTATACGGTTTCTGCTTTCCTACCTTGAGGTCAGGTTTTGCTCCTCTGCGCATCTTTCCTATAACTGTCAGGAAGGAGTTGTATACAGCATCATCGCTCAGCTTGTCCCCATAACAGTCAAAGCAGTCCTGCATTTTACTGAGACCTTTCTCAGAGAAAGGCAGGAGGGACAGACAATGGGCAAGATCTCTCCATTGACGCTCAGTCCTATGAGAAAAAACAAAAACAAAAACACATTACAAACTATTCAGACTGGGTATGTCCAACACTTAAATGTGAGCTAAGACAATTTACTAAAATTGGATTTGTATTGAAACATCAGAACTACAAAGCTGGAGAGAACAAAAACTATAGGAGTGAAAAGTAGACGCATGACCCAAAAAACTTTAGCCAGAGTGGTTAGATGACCACAGCAGAATTGCTCCGAGATAGATTTACCTGGCTGTACGGAATCTGTGGCACATTTTTTCTACTAAACTCTCCGTTTGCTTGTCCTTGGTGATGTATGACAGGAGATGTCTAAAGAAAGAAGAGGGAAACATCAGAACAAAAGCTTAAAGACCCATAGCTGTAGAACTGGAAAGCTTCATCATGTAACTGGCCTACAATTATGTACATAGAGGTTGATGCAGAGTTCTTGCAAAGTGAATCCCGTGGATTCTTTACACTTAATGAATGGGTGTTCGCTTATATTATACTGTGGAATCAATGGACTGACGGTAAAAAACTAGTTGCATGTAAACAAGGGAATCGTGTAACCAAGTACCGAGAGACCTGCAGTCTGAGAGACAGCCAATGACGATGTCATTCCACACATCCTGCAGACAGCAAAACTAGATTGCAGCAGGTGGTATTGGAAGGACATACACTGAATTAGGTGTACAGATATTAGGTGGACAGATTTTCTGCCCAATGATTACCAACAAGCATTCGTATGAACGCTTGTTAGCAATCATATTGCGGTGTAAGGCCCCTTTCACATGAATGACGGATTGGCTCAGGGTGCGTTCAGGAAAACTCGCACCATTTTGCAAGCAAGTTCAATCAGTTTTGTCTGCGATTGCGTTCAGTTTTTTTTCAGCCGCGGGTGCGATGCATTTTGATCGTGTGCGTGATAAAAAAAAAAAAACTGAAGGTTTACAAACAAGATCTCTTAGCAACCATCAGTGAAAAACACACACAACATCTTGGACTTGCTTCAGGATACAATGCGTTTTTCACTGAGGCCCCATTCACTTCTATGGGGTCAAGGCTGCGTGAAAAAAAAACAAAAAAAAAAACGCAGACTATAGAACATGCTGCGTTTTTTACGCAACGCAGAATGGATGAGAGGAAAAAAAAAAAAAAAAAACGCTCTTGTACACAGACCCATTGAAGGGTCAGGATTCAGTGCGGGTGCTATGCGTTCACGTCACGCATCGCACCCGTGCGGAAAACTCGCTTGTGTGAAAGGGGCCTAACACTGCTGCCAACTGCACAATGAACAAGCAAAAACGCCCGTTCATCGGCAATCCAGATCTTTCAGCACCTGAAAGATCAGGATTTGTCAGCATCAGATTCTGCTGTCTAATAGGGCTCTGGTGCTGGCAAACCACTGCACGGGGAGATGAAGCGATGGCATAAGCGATCACTTTCTCAGCTACAAAGGACATCACTGCATGTAATAGCTAGCAAGCAGACAATTGTCGAGGAGGGCACAGAGGTGTCAAATAAACCTTTTAAGAGACCTTTAACAGTAACCTACCAGACGAGATCCATTAAAATGGTATTCTCATCTTGGACAATGGGGGCATATCGCTAGGATATGCCCCCATTGTCTTATAGGTGCAGGTCCTGCACCTATATCCAGAACGGAGCGGGGAGCGCTGCGCCTGGAGGACCCCAGGTTTCCCGGGGTCCGGCCACTGCCAGGCGCAGCTCCCCGCTGCGCTCATAGAAATGAATGGAAGCCGGGCAGCGCTTGCGCGGTGCGCTCCTATTCAATTCTATGGAGCCGACGGAAATAGCCGAGCCAGCGCTCGGCTATTTTCGCCGGCCCCATTGAAATGAATGGAGGGCGGCTGCGCATGCGCCCTCCTTCACTTTGAGGGCCCCGTTCTCGATATAGGTGCGGTGGGACCCGCACCTATAAGACAATGGGGGCATATCCTAGCGATATGCCCCCATTGTCCAAGATGAGAATAACCCTTTAAATACCTAGGGTCAAAATAAATTTTATATCAGCCCAATTAAGCAGTTACCTCATAATTGTGTGGAAAGATTCTTCCTCAACACCACAGTCTGGGTCTGACAGACGGCTGATAATATCAGGTAACAGGTTGTACACTGCATTTCCCTAGGAAACAGAAGCAAATGTGATGGAAATAATCTCAATTCTCACTTTCTGTACTAAATATGAACCCGGCTCAGTTTACCTTGTTTGATAGCTCGGTGAAAAAATTCTTGGCCAGTGAAAGCTATTTCTTGGTCTGAATCTATGAGCAGCACCGCCATCTCACTGACTTGTCCTTTAACCTTCACCATGTCCTTTAAAATCAGATGAGTCATTACAATGGCGGAGGTCCGACGAACGTCACGAGACTCGTCCCGGAGCCTGCAGTATATGTGGAGAAAAGGAACAATTTCTAAACAGGTTATAGACAATAGGGTGCAGTTTCCAGCAAAGAACATGCATATAAGGATGACTTCAAGGTGAACTATTTTTTTTTTTCTAATCTTTAGTAAAACTGGTCAGAGGCGCCTAATGCAGATACATAGTACTGTGAAATCAAAAGAAAACTCTTTAAAGGGTTTCTGTCACCAGAAATAACCCTATTAAACCAAGTGTCATTTGCAATGAGCAAATGACACTTGATGCCAGTAATGTTACTATTATACTTCTCAGTAACGGCGTTTTGCTAAAAATAGCGATTTTTATAATATGCTAATGACCTCCCCTAGGTGCAGTAGGCGTGAACCTGCACCTAGGAGAGGCCATAATAACGCCTCTTACCCACGCCCCCGGTCGCGCTGATTGACAGGGCCGGGCAGCCAGCTCTTTCGGCTCCCGGCCCTGTACGAGCCCGAAATCCCGCGCCTGCGCAGTAATGAAGCCGGGACCCGGGCGGGCGCCGGCTCTCAATGCGCGCGCTGATCCCGCGCCTGCGCATTGCGATCAGCGCGCATTGAGAGCCGGCGCCCGCCCGGGTCCCGGCTTCATTACTGCGCAGGCGCGGGATTTCGGGCTCGTACAGGGCCGGGAGCCGAAAGAGCTGGCTGCCCGGCCCTGTCAATCAGCGCGACCGGGGGCGTGGTAAGAGGCGTTATTATGGCCTCTCCTAGGTGCAGGTTCACGCCTACTGCACCTAGGGGAGGTCATTAGCATATTATAAAATCGCTATTTTTAGCAAAACGCCGTTACTGAGAAGTATAATAGTAACATTACTGGCATCAAGTGTCATTTGCTCATTGCAAATGACACTTGGTTTAATAGGGTTATTTCTGGTGACAGAAACCCTTTAAATGAAAGGTTAACATTTGGACTTCAGTTATGACAGTAAAATTCCTGGTTTGTAAAGGCAATTCCTCACACTGTGGTCCAGGAGATTCCATCTTGCCATTTTATTTCATGACCGCTCCTACACTGCATCACTTTGCTGTCCGTTTGGTTTTGGCACCTAATAGGGGTACTAATATAAATTAACTTACGTTGTAGACCAATCATTACCTAATATGTCAATTTCACATATTTACCGTTCAGTAGTTATAAAGTACTTTTCTTCCTCTGCTACCCACTGTGTTCCTCATGAGTTACCATAAGCAGCGACCTGTAGTTCTGAGCCTTTATTAGGTCAGGCACGCTCAGTGTGTGTTACTATCAGTTCTCTAGCTAAATGTCAGTGTGCTGCTGATTACTGAGTAGAGGAGGCGTGACCAGACTGATATCAGGCAGCCAGTGATCATCAAAACACTCATGAACAAGCAGACACTCACAGAAGGAAAGCTAGGCATTGTGGGGTTTGTAGTTTTGTGAGGGACGATCAGGAGACATGATACCGTCAGTGTGCTGCAGGCTCACACAGGAGCTAGACAAATGGAGGGTACAGGTACGGTTCTGGGTACAGGTTCTGGGTATAGGTATAGGGACAGGTTCTGGTTATAGGTACAGGTATGGGTTCTGGTTATATGTATAGGGACAGGTTCTGGTTGGGTCACAGCTTGCAGCCTTAATGCAGTTTATAAAAAATTAAGTTAAATTACCGGAATAACCCTTTAATAGCATCGGTACAGGGAGCAGACATCAGTTTCTCAGTGGGCATCTCCTTCTCCTTGGCTGTGCCGCCACCCAGTCACTGCAGACTGCTTCAAAGCCAGGCATAATACTTTCTGTACTCGCTTACATAGCCTGTTATCACAATATTTACCATCTCACCAGAACTCGTCTTCTCCCCAACTGTGAAGCGATTGACCTGCATCACAGGCTGGGAGAAGGAGACGCCCACTGAGAAAAGCTGATGTCACCTACTCCATTTTACCAACACTATTAACATATCAGGCGCCAAAAGTAAGAGCACTCACAGCCAGATCTAAAAGTACAAATCATATACCTGGCATAGAGATGAGGCGTCCACGGCTCGATGAGATTAGGAAATCGGATGCTGAGGTCTCCTAAAGCAATCATGATGTTTGATCGAACTGCTGGCAGTAGAGATTTCTCCAGAAGTGTGAAGATAAGACGTAGGTGAGAGTCACAAAAGTCTGAGCTGGAGAAAGATTAGGGCAATAAAGAAAAATTAAAAGACCCGAATAAAAAGAAAAAAGAAAAGAAAAAAAAAAAAAGTTACCTGATCATCATAAATTTGGTAAGTGCTAAAGTGGCTGCTGCTGTGCACAAGGCGGGGTCATTGTATTTCCCTGAATTTTGCAAACCCGGAGAACAAGAGGCAAAAATGCAGAAAGGTATTGCTGACCTATTGCAAAAGAAATTAAAAAAAGATACACATGGCTGTACAGATATGACAGTGATTAGCAGCAGCTAAGTTTATGTCTCACACTTACCATTAAGCAGCTCTTTGTCGCAAACTCTCTGTATGAGCTCGGCCTCTGCATCATCAGCAGAAGCACCGACCAGACCCAGGTCCTCCTCCTCCATACTCTCATTACCCTAAACAGATAAGGCAAAAAGGCTTAATGCAAGCGCATTCATTTAAGGCAAGAAACCACCAGTGCCCAGAACTCACCTTGCTCTTCCTCTGTTTGTTCTTTCCCAGTTTCTCTGCCTCTTGTTCTTCTTTCAAGATTCTCCTCCCCCTCAGCTCTGCACTAACTGTACACTCCAAGTGGACTACAAGCTGCAGTGCAACATCTCCGGCCAGGGACAGCAGGTGGGTGAGCAGAAACGCCGGTAACGTAGATGCTGAGGGCGGCAGAGCGTTCAGTTATTGGGTTAACTTTTTTTTTTTTTTTTTAAATAGTTTTACCCTTTCAGGTATTATGTGTCACAAGAGTCACAAAGAGCCATGACTATTTTCTGGTAAACCTCTGATCCCCCTAAAAAAAAAACAAAAAAACAAAAAAAAAAAAAACAACGCTCTTTGGATCTGAATGGGACCTGTAACCTCTCCTGACAGGCACGTTTAAAAGGAATCTGTCAGCTCAAGCTCCCTCCAAAATACAGTAAGCGGTGTACAGTGTAAGTGACTGAGTCCGGTTATGTCATTTTTATCTTCATACTCACTTGCATTCTGACTCTGACAGTAAAATGCACTCACTGGACTCCAGTGCTCACTCACATAATGGAGAGGACTCAAAGAAGAGCCCTCTCAATGTATTTTACTGCTGGTTTGTGGGAGCACAGCGTCAGAATGGAAGTGAGTATGGAGATAAAACTTACATATTCGGATTCAGCATCACTTACACTATACACCGCTTACCCTAGTTCAGGGGGTGTTTCGGAGATGACAGGTTCCCTTTAAGTAACTACTGGCAACCCCTTGCAATAATTCTAGAGCATCTAGTCTTAGGACTATGTTGTACCATTCATTTACTATTGATTCTAAAAGTTAAAAATGAATTGTTAGCAAGCTGCAATGAAGGTCCAGATGGGTGTTCTCAGTTGGGGGGGGGGGGCGCTGCACAGTCTGACATTATCCAATTAGTGTTGCCAGTGTTATGTCTAGTTCATACATCAGTTAGGGGTTGTTCACATATCAGTTATTTGATCAGTTATTGTGAGCCAAAACCAGGTGCGGGTCAAAAACACCAAACAGGTGCAGATCTTTTCATTATACCTGATCTGTTTAGTGTCCACTCCTGGTTTTGGCTGACAATAACTGATGGAAATAACTGATATGTGAACAATCCCTTATTGCGAGTCAAAAATCAAGAGCCTACAAAGAGATAAAGGTATAAGAAAGATTTGCACCTGGGCTCTGTTGTTGACCCACAGGTTGTTTTGTCTCACAAACACACTGATCAAATCACTGAAATGCAAACTAGGCCATAGACTGTGCAGGGAAACAACCCCAATTGGACCTTCATAAGTAAAGGCCCTTTTAGACGGGCCGATGTGTCTCCCTGCCTGAGCGCCGATCAGCGATATCGGCGCTCGGGCAGGGAGCCTTTACACGGCCCGATGAATCGAGCGCCGGGCCGCACGAGTGATCGCTGTATCACTCGTGCGGCCAGGAAGCTCCATACTGTCAGGCGCACATCGCCTGTTTACACAGGGTGATGTGCGCCCGACAGATTGGATCTTTTGTAGAAACCAAAAGATCCAATCAGCCGATGAACGAGCGTTTTGCTCGTTCGTCGGCTGATTAGGGCCACTTTTACACGGAACGATTTTTCGGGCCGATAATCGGCCCGTGTAAAAGAACCTTAAATTGCTAGCCGTTTACAATATCTTCCAGAAGGAATACTAAATGAATGGCACAAGGGTCATAATAGACGCTCCAGGATTGTTATTACATGTAAAATTCAAAATGCTGCTAAAACATATTATATATAAAGTCTACTAGAGTTTGGCCCATATCAAAGTATTAACCTTGAGCTTACCCTCTCCTTGGTTGTTCAGTTCCTGGAGGACTTGTTGGCTGCATCTGTGCAAGATGTCTGCACTAATTTCCTCAGGTTCTTCCCCCATCTCAAACACTAGCTTAATCCCAATCTCCTTGAAGGTTATCCAGTGCAGATTCTGCCGAGTGATCCCTAAAAACACAAAAGCACGGTGACTGAATTAATCAGTGTAACCATTAGAGCAAAAATCATGCCATTTCTTTAAATGCCATTTGGCCCTCACCTCCAACCACAGCTTCAGCCAGAGTCTGGAAGAGACAATGGTCCCTTGGAAGACGAAGTGGTGGCGATTTCTTCCCAAGAGTGGACTGCAAAAAAAAAAAAAAAAAAAAAAACATTATTATGACTCTATAATGTGATAGTTTTACCTCGGGTTTAATACGTAGCAGTGACTATTTGAGAGTTGTAACATTCCTTCTGATCCTCAGCTGTGTCATGTGACCAACTCTCTGATCTCCACCATGACACCGGACAGGAAGTCAGTTACTTCTGTAGTCATTCCTATGAGACTGAGGCTCCCATAGGAATACATAGAGAAACTGATTTACTGTGCACACAAGATGTTGTGTTATTTGGAAAGGCAGAGTGTTGGTCACATGACACAGCTGAGGATCAGAAGGGAGGTTACAACTCAACTACAGTCACTAGAAACAGTTTACATCTTGTACCTTTCTAGGTCAGAGAATACATATTTTGTAGGAGTGATTCTTGAACTTCAAGTGTCATGGTATCTTACACAGATGTGCTAGTCAATTTGATTCCAATTACAGCAATCACCCCCCCCCCCCGAAAAAAAAAAAAGCCAAGCACAAACACACACAAACCTTCTGGCCGTCTGTGATCTTCAAGATGCAGTTACACACTTCTCGTGCCAGCTGGTAATCCTTCTGTGCTTCTTCACCCAAACCCACAGTCACCAGAGTGTCCAAGTTACTAAGTACAATTTCTGGTTGGCCCCTTAAATAAAATGGACGACTGTTAAACAAGATGCAATTTATAGATTCCACATCAAGTTACTTTCAAGCGACCAGTGACTCACCGAGACATCATTCCCAACAATGTAAACGGCCGCACGACGTTCTATGTTAGTGCAAGGCACCTTCAGGGTAAATTTTTTCCCAGAGCAACTGTGTCACAGACGGGCGAATTTCCCCTTTCTGTACAAACTCCAAAACCTTAAAGCAAGGAAGAGTAAAATACACATTTTTCATCTTTCAGAAAAGGGACTTTGAAAGGTCAGTGTTGCTTAAAGGGTCACAGAGTTTTTGTAAAACTTTTCATGACATACAGACATTGAACGGTGGGGGCCCGATTGCTGTGACCGCTCACCGACCAGTAGAACGAGGAGAGAGAAGAAAACTCCCATATTGTGCTCTCTCCTCAGGATAGGGACTAAGGCCTCTTTCACACTAGCGTTAGCACGGATCCGGCACCTAAAGGGTGCCAACGGATCCGTGCTAACGCTGATACATGTGTGGAGCCGGAGCAGCGCTCCGGCTCTACACATGTTGACAGAAATGCATACAGACATACACACAAACACATACATACTCCAGCCCGGGATGCCAGCAGCAAGTCTTCACGCACCTCCTGCGCGCAGTGATGACGATTCCCCACAGCGCCCTCTGCTGGGCGCAGTGGGGAAACGTCATCGCTGCGCATAGGAAGCACGTGAAGACGTGCTGCTGGCATCCCGGGCTGGAGTATGTAAGTATGTATGTGTGTATGTCTGTATGTATTTCTGTGTAGCCGGATCCGGAATGACCCCCCATTGCAAGTCAATGGAGGACAGATCCTGGATTACTGGTGTGTCACACCAAACGGATCCGTCCCCGTTGACTTGCATTGGGGGTCATTCCGGGTGCGGCTTGGTGCGGATGCCTGGACCGGAGAGAAAACCGCAGCATGCTGCGGTTTGTTCTCCGGTCTGAAGACGGAACGGAATGCTTTTCAGGAGCCTCCGTTGTCTTCAGTTCAGTTTTGTCCCCATTGACAATGAATGGGGACAAAGCTGAAGCGTTTTTATTCCGGTATTGAGCCCCTATGACGGAACTCAATACCGGAATTTTAAAAATGCTAGTGTGAAAGTAGCCTAAGTCAATTGAAAGTCTACAGTGAGGACAGCACGATATTTGAGCACCTCCCCCTCCTTGTTCTAGTGATCTGTGGGGGTCTCAGCACTCAGACCCCCACCAGTCCTTATGACGTGACTTTTACGAAAAAAATCCTTTAAGGGGTCATCGAGTTATTAGTTACAAATCATTGAAAACCCACTTAAAACCAGTGCAATATACTAACGCAGAATACTTACTATCTCCTCCAGTGACTGGATAATTCCAGCAGACGAGTCGACCATAAGCAAAGACAGATTTTGAATCAAATTCTGAGCCTTCACCCTGAAGAGATGTAAAAGGCTACGATGTGAGACTCAAATCCTTCATAAACCTCTACAATACTAGATGCAAATCTCCCCCGACAAGCAATTAACACATTTAAGACCACATGCTTCACATGTCCTGGTTCTGAAGCTGCTGCAAGTTACAGCAGAAGCAGGGGGGAACCTTCAGAAGAGGCAAAGGCGATTTATAAACCACTTCTGTCTTCCCTTCTAAAGCCTGTATAGCAATGAGTGCTAGATGGTAACGAGTAAGCTGCAATTCCACTGTCACTTGGACCCGGCAATCACTGCCAGCGACTAAAGTCACCAGGGGGAGCTGTATTCCACCTGTAACTTACCGATCCTGTGGATGTATGAGGGAGTCAAGATAGCAGTCAGCTTAAAGAAGAACTCCCACAAAAAATTGTATTCCATGTCCTGCTAGAAATGTACATGACGTAATCTGTAGCGAATGTCATTTTCTTACCAGTAGCTGAATTTTTGAGTTATATCATCCTGAAGTTTCTTATCTGTGTCATGTGACTTACAATTATACCCACCAACTCACACACAGCACCTTATGTGTGGACAGGAAGTCTAATTTTCTATGTATTCCTATGGGAGCCTCACTTTCAGTCTCATAGGAATGAATAGAGCAGTGACTGGCTTCCTGTCCTGGGGTCAGTTGGAGGTCAGGGAGTTGGTCACATGACCCAGCTACAATAAGAGTGGAAACGCTCAATTTCAGCCTCTGATAAGATTACAATCACTACAGATGATATCATGCACCTTTCTAACAGGTCAGAGAATAACATTTTTTGCGGGAGTTCTTCTTTAACCCTTTCATGACCGGACCTATAAAAGGCCTGAATGTCCAGGCAACTTTTGTGTGATTTGGGCACGTGTGGGGGTTAGGGACTATAATTTTTTTTTTTTATTTGTTTGAATACCAAAATAATTTTTGCAATTTTTTTTCTTGACACTTAGGACTTATTAGAATGTTTCTTTCAAAAGATTTTTTATATTTTTTTAGGTTTAATTTGGACGAAAACCACTAATTCTTATTAAAAACAAAGTATTTTTTTTTAATTATAGATTTTTCTTTTTTTAAATATAAAAACTGACACACAAATTAATTATTGTAATGGGTTCCCTATTTCATGACGATCGTTTTGATATATAACATGTATATATATATTTTATTGAACAGGGCGACTATGGTGACTGTTTCCGTTGGCGACTGCGTTTTTTAATTATTTTTTTTTTTACACTTATTTGGATTTTTATTATTTTTTTACTTATATATTAATTTATTTTTTGACAAATATGTCCCCCAAGAGGTGATTAAAAGAACTCTGGAGGACATTTACTTTTTTTTTCAACACTTTTTTTTTTTTCACTGTTTCCACTGTAACTGGGGCATCCACAGGAGCCCCAGTTACAGGGGAAAACAGCCCCCTGTGGGGCATTGGACACAGGCAGAGCTGATCAGGGTCTCCTTAGACCCTGCAGCACTGCTGCTGTGGCCCCGAGACACACCCGGCGGTCACGTGACCGCCGGGACTAACACATGAAGCGGCTCTGCGCTTCCTTCCTCCTCCAGCAGCTCCTGGCAGCAGGTACGTTCTCCTCCTGCACAGGAGAAGGCATAAGCGGTAATAAACCGCTCCTGTCTTCTCCTCAGGGTCCCTGCTCTGTCTGCTGTGAGCAGGGGACCCGACCTGCTCCTGCTAGATTGCGGGAGCAGGAGCTTTAATTCCAGCGCTGATCAGCGCTGGGATTAAAGCGCTGCCTGCACGTGTATATACGTGCTATCTGCACGGGGCATGTGCAGATAGGACGTATATACACAGATGGCTGACGTCAAGGGGTTAATAATGCCAACAGATGAGGGTTTTGGGCACCTTCAGGGCAATTAAAACTATTAAAAAAAAAAAAAAAAACACACTTGCTAAAGAGTACCTCGTCATTAAAGGAGTTGTCTCACTTCAGCAAATAGAATTTATTGTGTAGAAGTTATTACAAGCAATTTACTAATGTATTATTAGGGTTGAGCAAACTTGTGTTTTCAAGTTTGACCTACAAGGTTCGGGTTCTCCTAGATTTCAGTTATGGATTCCACTACCACGGACCATAAGTTAGCAGAATCCATTACAGAATTCATAGATAACCTGAACCTTGTATGTCAAACTTGAACACAAGTCCCCTCTGGTGGCTGGGACCATGGGGAAAGTACATAGGATAGAGCTTTTTCCCCATAGCGTGCAAGCACGACCACCACTGATGGATTGCAGGGTGGTCGTAATCATGGAAACGAGCAGTGTATAATGTGATGTGGAAAATGAATCCAGGGAGCAAAGGAAGCAATATGGAGAATCACAATACATTAGTAAGTGGCTTGTATTAACTTCCTCTACATGATAAATGCCATTTGCTGAAATGAGACAACCCAGTTAGATTGACGAGATTCCGTCCAAAGCAGTCGAGATCAACTTTAATGGAAGACAATGCGCAGAGTTCCTTTATTTGTATAACAGCTTTTTGCCAATACTGATCCAAGTTCCTCTTTGCATCCCCTCTATAAATATCTACTCTGAACTACAATATAAGTAATTAAAAAAAAATAATAATATTAGAAAAACACTTGTCTATACCAACTGTACTAAAGGGAACCTGTCAGCAACTTTATGCTGCCCATACTAACGGCAGAATAAAGTACAGACAGGTGAGTTGATTTCAGCGGTCTGTCATTTATAAGTTAAAAGTAAGTGGTTGCCGAGAACCAACATCACAATCATTGCAGATTAGGCCTGGAAAAGAGTCACAGCCGCCTGAGAAAGAGTCCTGGTTATTCATGAATTGCTGCTCTCCCTGCCCACCTGCTGATGACTGACAGTCTACTACTTAGTTTTCTCCCTTTCTCTCTCGGAGAGAACTGACAATCAGCAGATGGGCGGGAGAGCAGGAGATTAGGAATAACCAGGACTCTTCTCAGGTAGATTTGACTCTTTTCAAGGCCTGTGCTGCAATGATTATGATGCTGGTTCTCTGCAACCACTTACATTTAGCTCCTGAGTGACACACCGCTGAAATCAGCATTTCTGTCACTATTTTATGCTGCCCTCAGTGAGGTCAGCATAAAGATGATGACAGGTTCCCTTTAAGTATGTAACAGACATTACATTGTTGCATGAGCACCATAATGTGCTTCTATGCCATTTAGTGTGAACACTTCTAAAAGCACTACTTACCTTTCAGATTCTGAGCTGGCACAAAGATAAAGTTGCCGGTACGCGCGCCAACAACAGCATCACGAACACCGGGTTCCTTTGACCATATGAGAGGCAGCATGCGGCGTACCCCAATGACAGCCTGAGGTACCCCAAACTGGGAAACAGTCACAAAAGAACTCTATGACTTCTTGTACACTGTAAAACATTGGCAGCAGTTAGTTATCGCATCACAGGAATACGTGCACAATACGTGCACACACAAAGGACAGGATGCACTCACCAGACGATGCCTGCTTCATACATCATCTTGCTTATAATATCAATTGCTTCTTCTATCTTCACTGCAAAGTAGTGAAGCGTCAGTCAGGTACTGCACCAGCATCTCCTGCTTGCTTATTTCAGACCTCTGCTCATCAGGTTGCTCGGCGGCTGCTTCCTCAACTTGTTCCTCACTTGTGGTATTTCTGAATGTTTGTCCCTTTGCTGAAAGTTGTAAAGAGGAAAATAAAATAAACTTTTTTTTACCGATACATGCAAAAGACCCAAGAACCCTCAGCAGTCAAGTCTGATTATTATGGGAGCAGCTCTCCACCAAGACTGTGGCATGTAAAACTGAGATCTTATGGCCATGTTGTGCTGAATACAGTATATAGCAGAGGGATTTGGCTCAGCAGGCTGGTATTATATTTTAGGAGTTTGACGACTAATGATTCTTGCGAAAAATGCATACTCCCATGATGGGTCCTTTTTAAGAAGCCATTCTCCTAGGGGGCTCAATTTTTGCAATCACTAGAGGTCCTAGTAGTCTGATCCCCAGGGATCAGACCAGCCCTGCGAACAGAGGGAAAACTCCTTTATTTCCCTTATTACTGTTTAGTACTATTACTTCCAGCTTGGGAGGTGCAACAGTGTAATCATCCATTCTATTACCCTCTGACAAAGACCAAACAAAATTAGTAGTTTCAGGACAGGGTGTCAGTCATTATGTACTTGTGGATTCACACACTGCTTTTCACAACATTTTGTCAGTCAGAAATTAAGCAATTTGCTAAATGCACAGCGGTTTTGGAGATTTATGGCATTTCCAGACATGGCATACTGTGGGCATGGCATAGTTTTCTATGCCATGCTGGAGCGTGCATAGATTGTTCACATGGGAGCACACAGAATCATAGATTACAATTATGCTGTGCACATCGGGCCACCCGCGGGACTATTGTCCCGCACTCATAAGATCATAGTCCCGCCCGAGGTGCACGGCATCATTGTAATCTATGCCGCTCCAGGACATACGGCCCACTCACGGACTGTATGTCTCGGAGCACATGTGGTCGTGTGCAAGGGCCCTAAAAGTTATTTTCCTTTATATTTTATACTGTCACCAGTTTGTGCCAAGTTAATAAAAATCTCTGAAAGCCCCATCATCACTTGCGCAGTAAGGAATTTAGTAGCACAGTTAAACAGGCAGAGGACAACTATCCATGTCAATACCAATAAAGATTTTCTCCAAAATGGTCGTCAACCTCGCATTCTCCTCCTGCTCCACTGAAAACAGAGGGTTCCTCTGGGAAGAGATCTATGCCTCTCTTTACCAAGCGGATGGCATTTCTGCAAAACAGAAAGAGTGTGAGCATAAAACTGTTAAGGAAAACTTATAAAGCCTTCAACATCTGACACTGACTTGTAACTGGTGCTCTTTAAGAGGGCCAAGACACGCTCACAAAGCTGCTGAGCAGAATCCACTTCTTCAGTGTCCTCATCTCCATTTTCCTCCTCTTGTTCCAGGGCATCCATGGTTTCCTGCAATTCAGGAAGCATGGCTTCCCATTCCTCTTCCGCAGAGATGACGACCACTTAAAATGCAAAGTGGTTACACTATGGTCAGGTGGTAATAAAGCAGAAAACAGGACATGGGAAAACCATGACATAAGGGACATTAGGTCCCCGGGAATAAGGACACACCTGGTGGCTTCTTTTTTTGTTTGTCTTGAAGTTCCTTCAACTTATTTTTCTCTTTTTCTAGAGGACCTTTCAAGTCAGCGCTGCTGAGCTGCAAGATAGATTACAGGTAATTATCAGATCTCATTAAAATTTAGCTTTTCTAGTTAATGGAATGAACCAAACCATTAAAATCCACCCCCACCAAAAGAATTCACCAACGATAAAGACCCTTATTTAACTCAAAACTAGCCAAAAACAATTGCAAGGAGCATACAAATACTTTATCGTATTGATAGCTATACGTATCATTTGAGGCACACAATTAAAGTGTGAAACAGAAGTGATCTGTGGTTAGAGGAATGTTTAAGGGCCCATTCACACGAGGGCAGGAGTGCACGGCGTCATTGGTTGCTATGAAGCCGTGCCCTTCCTAAGGCCACCGCTGTACAGTGATACACTCTATACGAGCGTGTACAGTCACCTTGCTATGACGCCGTGCGCTCCTGCTCTCAGGAGGACTACGGTCCGGTATTTCATGGACAGTCCCGGATCGTGCTCTACGGTCGTGTGAATGGGCCCTAAAGGCCATGTATATCTTCAGGGGCATTTCTTTGATATTGTATTTGATTAATTTTGTGCCAAAGTAATTTTTTCAACTGGTCTTTATTAAAAATGTTCAGCTGTTTCAGACATACAAGGGTTAAAAACCAGTCTGTCTGCAAGCTGCCCCTTTCCTCAGAAAAAGGAGACACCCCTGCTTCTGAGAGAAATGCATCTAGCTGTACAGCTGAAGGGGAATAAATAGGCTGAAAAGACATTGGGGAGGGGGAAAAAAAAAAAAAAAAGCACAGCCATTATGCAGTTTTTTTCGCGGCACAGCCAGGGAGAAGGAGACGCCAATTGAGAAACCTGGGCGTCTCCTCCTCCCTGTACCGATGCTCAGTATTAGCATACTGAGCGCGAAAAATACAGGGGGGCAGAGCCGGGCGCAGGAGCGCTATTTTGAAAAACCTGGGCGTACCCTACGATACCCTACTATAATGTAAAACCATGAAAGGTCCTCTTTAAGATTGTGTATTGGAAACTTACCTTACAAGTAAAAGGATTGTTGGCAAGAAAAGATGCAAGAACCTGTATGGCATTTTTGCAGACCTTCACGGATTTGTCAAAAAGACGACCAACCACTAGTGTGACTACTGACTGGAAACGAGACAATGGTAGAGCCTAGAAGAGAAACAGATCACTTAGAAAAAGGAAAACAGTGTTAAGATATCCAAATAAGCATTGACAAACTGGCAGGTAACACACAACTCAGAAGATTCCACTATCAGTGCCACCTCACCAATAGGAGAGGAGCTAAAACACAAGCGCCATGCCTGGACAGCCCATCAATGTCAATGAACATCACATTTCAATAAGCGTCATTAGGAACCTTTAAACATTACCTACCAATAGTACACAGGACCGCATTACTACAATAAAGAGACACTAGCCCCAAGAGTTTTCATAGAACCATTCCAAACAAATGCTACTTACCTTTTCTTGCACAATACGATTGTAAATTTGCAGGACACAGGAACGAACGAAAGTATTCACATCATGTATGTGTTCTTGAAGAGTGTCTAGGAAACTGTCTCTGGCGTTTTTCTCGGTTTCATCCAGATTGTCTCCACTAAGGACACGAATAACAGTCTCTCCCATTACAGTCAGTACTGCATTCCTCATCATGTATGGCTAAGGTTTACAAAAAAAAAAAAGTAATATTGAACAGGTGTTTGAACTACTAATGCATTAAGAAAAAAAACAACACCCTGACATTTTACCTCTGCATCCAGGTAATCTAAAAGGACACTTATGTTTGGCATCATGATAGCTGGAATCTTCTCAGACAGCTGTGTTATAAACATATGTATAGCTTTCACGGCAGAGCTTTCCCGGGAGAGATCCTGGCACGACTTCTGTCCAATCTTTCTGTAAAATAGGGGTTGAGAAAAAAAACTGATATGTTACCATTACAAGCTTTTTTTTTTTTTTTTTTTTTTACATTAACAGCAAGGAGGGAAAAGCAAAGCGGTATCGCCCAAGGAAAGATACCCATCTCGCTAGCACCACTGTTTGGAAGTGGCTTCCTACAAGTCAAAGTACGAGCGGGAAAGGAGGCAGTCCGACCAGCTGTCAGAGGGTTGCTGGATGCAATGAGCACTTCCATGAATACAGATGGAAGCGCTCATTGATAGTGAGGCGGGGAGCTGGCAGTCCTTTCACTTACTGATCACTCAGCTCCCATGCTCCTTCCGTCTTCCAGGTTACCTGCTTGACTTTTCAGACCTGCAGGCACGAATCGCACTGCTGACCTGTGTAGGAGGAGCCCATGAAACTGCCTGTGTACTCCTCCCACACAGCACTGCAGCATGATCTGTGCCAGCAGGGGAGTGCTGGAGGTGATCTGATCATCAGGACAAGATGAGTAATTACGGTTTGTTTTTGTTTTTAAATTAACATGGAGGGAAGGGTGCAAAGTTTAAAAGTTTGGGGTGCTAATGAAAGGCCTCACTCAGGTTGCTAAACACCTTAGGCATGCCACTGGGTCTCTCTAAGGAAGGCCAGTACCCCGCCTAAGTAACAGAGGGTAAAGTGACTAAAGTGTTTCAGCTGAGTGCATCTGCTCACCTCATTATTTCACCAACCAAAGATTTCATTCCATATTCAGTGGCCCAGAGAGTCACCGCATGGACCAGCACTGGAGCCAGATGTTCAAAATGCTGCAGAAGCTGAATCACCTTCACACTGACACCTAAAATACAACACAGAAACACATACAATACATGGATTCTTAAAATGATCTACCATCTGGTTACAGCATAAAGAGTTTTCCAGGTTAAAGACCCTGATGACCAATCCTTAGGACAGGACCAAAATCAAAGCTGTGGGAACAAACAATTCAGCACCACATCCAGTCAGCTGAACAGTGGGGATATCAGATGCTGCAAACAAGTAATTGGGGGTATGACATCTGGTGATCCCTTCCATCAATCTAATCCTGATGACCTATCAGTGGGATAGATCATCCATATCTATAATCTGGAAAACCTACTTAAAGAGGACCTTTCACCCCTCTTTAGATGCCTGTTTTAATCCTTTCATGCATTCCCCATGTAACAATTCTGGATCATCTATTCTTATGTCTGTATGTTGTGCCATTCCTTTATTATTTGCACTAGAAGTTATGAATGAATTGCTATTTGTCTGCAGTAAGGGAACAGAGGGGAGGTAACCAGTTGGGGGCATGTATCTGCACAGTCTGAACATGACAGCACTGATTGGCTAAAGCGAGTGTGTGCAGGTACACGCCCCCAACTGGTCACCTCCCCTCTGAGCCTTTACTGAAGGCAAATAGCAATTCACATACAATTTCTAGTGCAAATAATAAAGGAATGGTACAACACAGAGCCATAAGAATAGATGTTCCAGACTTGTTATTACATGGGGAATGCATGGAGCTATTAAAACAGGCATGTCAGGAGGGGGGAGAGGTCCTCATTAATTTAAGCAAAATCTCTAGAAATAATTTGTGACTACTGGATTTACCTTGGATTTTCTCATTTGCTTTGTTATAAAACTTGTAGTAAATGGATGATAAAACATTAAAATCAACAACACGCACTAAATTGCATTAACTGGAGGACAAACCCAAGAAGTTTAGCCAAATCATTGCCATCAGATTACCAAAGATTCACGATCATTTCGCCCTATCCCCTTTTTGTGAGTGATGACCCCTGCCTTGCCCCCTTTTGGTCAGTGCCCGTCTTGTAGGTCTCCTCATTATCTGCACCATCATACTCAGATGGGCAGTTTAGATAATAGGTTGAGGTAGACCACCAAAAGATACTGTAGGTCTGGCCTTACAGCGGCAGGGAAACGCTCCTCCACAACCACCAAGATTACAGACCGGGGGGCATGAGCAGAGAACATACCCGGGGGGATTGAGGACTCACATTTGCCTTTAGCTCATCATATGGCAGAAGACCCTGGGCATCAAAATAGTCAGAAAAACCATGGCAATACTGCCCAATAGCAGTCCATGAACAGCCTTCAATTCCTAAAAACTGTACTGAAAATATTTCTCACAGACAGCATTCAAAACTTAGTTTGCATTTGAACACAACCAGGATGCTTGCAGCTTTTTGCCATAGCCACCAGATGTTCTCAGCATCAACAGGATTAAAGAAAGCTACTATTTGGCAAAGAATATATAATAAAATAATCATAATAAATCTCTATCAGTCCCACCTGGTGCCAACAGACTGTACAGACTGAGCTACTATGACAGGGCAGGTAGGTAGTTTCTCTGACCCTGCACTGGGCAGGACCTTGTACATAAGTGTGTTTGTTCCCGTCCTTTACTTACTCAGAGTGTCATTTGAGCGTTTCACAGCCACACCAAGCAGATGCGATAAAGCTTCCCACAGAGACTTATTTTTCAGCGCTCCAATGCTTGGATTTTCCATCATTTTGTAACAGCAGCCAGTGACCATGCTGAGGACAAAGACAGGTTTTAGCTACAACAGATTAAAGAGTCACAGTAAATTTTCTTTACTTTGCTGTCAGATTACCAAAGATATGTGCTCACGTCTCCCCGTCACCTTTTATTGAGGAATGACCTCTGCTCAGCCCTCTCCAAATCACGGTTGATCCTGTAGGTCCTCTCAGAGTCTTCAGCACACTCTTGAGGGCAGAAGTTAACTGAGAAAGACCAGCAACAAATGCCAATGTAGGTCTGGCCTTACAGCGGCAGCGAGAACCTTCTGCACAGCCACCAAGATTACAGACCGAGGGCAATGAGTAGAAGTCAAACCCAGAGGACAAAGGAGTCACATTCGCCTTGGACTCATCATACAGCAGAAGACGAAGGATACAGATTTGTACACCTACAGTGATGTGGAGAGTTTATCTGTGTCCAGGAAAGTAAAATCTACAACTATAAAATCAAGGCCAGAATGCACATATTAAAGAACTCCCGCAAAAATATTTATTCTCTCACCTGTGGTGCATGATAATCTGTAGTGAATGTAATCTTATCAGTGACTGTATTTGTGAGCTATCCCCTCTCTTCTAAAGGTCCTTTTACACGGAAAGATAAATCGTATTAGCGATCGTATATTAACGAACGATGAACGATGCAATGTAAATACCGTTTACATTGAAAGAGAAGTCGTTCACAATCTTCGTACTTTCGGTCGTTTTATAATCGTTATTACGATCGCTCCTTGCTTTTACATTAACCGATGTATTGCTTACAGGGGAGGGGAAAGGTGTGAGTGAATTAAAAAGCGAAAAGAAGTAGGTGTTTACAGTTGTTCAATTACCACCCATGAACCGCCCTCATAACCTCCTACTGTACAAAAATACAAGATTTCGCCAATGATGGCACAGCACAATGGCGGATGAAGTTGCGAGCGCAATAGCGAGCAGAATGGAGGACGAAATACGAACGCAACAACGAGCAGATCTTCACGCCGAAATAAAACCAGGTTTGAAATTCAAACTATTCATACGCGAGAAGAAGACACGTATTTCCGGTCGCTACGCGAGCCAATGGAATTTTAATGGGACTTGCCGAACTATTGGACTAATTAGAATGAATAACACCTATATAAACAATTGACTCCTCCCATTACCATCTGCCAACGACTAAACGATTTTCGTTTAAACTGGAAGATTTTCGAACGATTAACGATTTATTGGCAGGACAAAAGATGCGATCAACGAGAAGCGAACGAAATCTCATTCGTCGTTAAATCGTTAACCGTGTTTATACACAACAATAATCGTGCAAATTTGAGCGTTTTAACGATTATTTGAACGATAATCGGCTCGTGTAAAAGGGCCTTTATTGTAGCTGGGTCATGTGACCAACTCCCTGACCTCCAACTGACCCAGGACAGGAAGCCAGTAACTGCTCTATTCATTCCTATGAGACTGAAAGTGAGGCTCCCATAGGAATACATAGAGAATTAGACTTCCTGTCCACACAAAAGATGCTATGTGAGTTGGTGGGTCTGATTGCTGGTCACATGACACAGATGAGAAACATCAGGGAGATATAAGTCAAAATTTTAGACACTGGTAAGAAAAGGACATTCACTACAGATTATATCATGTACATTTCTAGCAGGACATGAATACATTTTTTTGCAGGAGTTCTTTAAATATAATAAAAATAGGTGACAAACCTGATAAATTCCTCTTCTATCAGTGACATGCTCCACAGCCGCCGAATATCCAGCTGAAGCAGATGCGTGATGGTTTGCAGAACATTCTCCCTCTCGTTTTCCCACAAAAAGCCATCTGCTTTGGACTTTCCCTTTCTGCCCTGATGACAAAACCAAAATTGAGCAAACACAGGTACAGATTAGAAGTTCCCCAAGTTTGGTCCTTCAGTACCTTTCCACTTGGCTCCACATTCCCTAAAGCAGCTTTATAAGTTTCTACTTCAAACGCCTCCACCAGATGCAGCAGGAGGAAGCAGTTCATCTTAAGGGTGTTCAGGTGCAGATTTCGCTCCGCTGTAGCCAGAGACAGATCTTCCAGGACTGAGGGAAGCTCGCTTGCATGCTGAGAATTGGCTAGAAGTCAATGAAAAGCTAAGGGTGAGTAAGAGATCGGTTCAGTAGCCACTACTCATGGCTTCATCTTTTGACACAAACTTATTTTAACTTGAAAAAAGTTTAGGGTCAGTTCACACGACACTTTTGCTTGTATTACGCCTGTAAACCGCCTCATTCATATGAATGGGAGTCAGCGGTTGCTTCCTTTTTCTGGGGGCAAAATCAGCGCTGATTCTCCCATTGTAATTAATGGGCAGCAGAAAAAACAAGAACACATCAAAAAACACACCTAATTTTGAGACGTAAAAAAAAATAAAAAAAATATTATATATATATATATATATATATATATATATATATACACACACACACATATATACACACACTCAGATTTTTCTAAGTGTATTCTACAAATCAGCCATGTGAGCTGACCTTAAAGGGGTCCTCTCACTTCAGTAAGTTGCATTTATCATTTAGAGAAAGTTACTACAAGGCACTTACTAATGTATTGTGATTCTCCATATTGCCTCCTTTGCTGGCTGGATTCATTTTTCCATCACATTGGTGGTCATGTTTGCACACTATAGGAAAAAGCGTCAGTCTCCCTGGTGCCCAGGACCATAGGAGCTCACATAGGCCGTCACTTTTTCCTATATTGTGGAAGCACGACCGCCACTGATGGATTGCAGGGTGGTCTGTAACCATGGAAACCAGCAGTGTAGCATGTGATGGAAAAATGAATTCAGCCAGCAAAGGAGACAATATGGATAATACATTAGTAAGTGCTTGGTATAAACTCTCTACGCGATACTGACGTGAGACAACCCCTTTAAAGATGCAGATGTAATTGCTTCTCTGGTTTGTTCTGGGTATACGAATACACAAATTCAGTCACCGCCAACGTCATTTTTTCCTTTTTTGTGTACAGGAAGACCATACAACTTTTGGGGAAATGGCAGCTTACTTCTCATGCTCTTGAAGTTGCGCTGCTATTTAGGCAAGTCCCATACCTTTGACGAGCAATTCAAGCAAGTCTTCTTTCAGGGCAACATCCACCGAGCGGAAATGGCTGCGAGAAGCAAACCAAAGAGGCACATAAGTGTGGTTATTTCTTACCTTTCCATTTCTTAACCAAAGCCAAATAAAAATGTAGTCGACTATCAGAGTTACATGTGGCTGACAAATGGTCAGACAAAGGCAAAACAACTATAGATCATAGGATATATGTTATATATCAACCAGAAGAACAGAAAACAGTACAGACATTATGGAAGCAAGCCATCAGATTACCAAAGATATGTGCTCACGTCTCTGCCACCACCTCTTAGCGAGTTCGTTGCCCTCTGCCCAGCCCTCTTCAGCGGACGGTCCATCCTGTAGGTCCGCTCGTGATCCACCAGCCGAACTCTGGAGGGCAGATTAACTGAGCAAGACCAGCAGTAAATGCTTCTGTAGGTCTGGCCTTACAGCGGCAGCGAGACTCTCCTCCACAGCCACCAAGATTACAGACCGAGGGCAACCAGCAAAGGGCCAACCCAGAGGATGCAGGGGTCACATTCGCCTTGGACTCATCACATTGGCCAGTTGGGGGTAAAAGTTTGTGAAAAATCCTCAAAAACATTTAACTCCATCAGAAGGATTGAATTAGAAGGACAGACTTGATATTGTAATTCACCGTTTACTTACTATAAGATGCTGTAGAGTGAATCAAAGTGCTGAATAACACATTTGGGACCCTGCGACCGTAGAGCGGCTTTATATGCTGTGAAAATAAGACAATCATAATGAGACCAAGTATAACTAAGGCTGGGTGCAGGTCATGTTTTTGCCCTATTTTTAAAGGGGTTTAGGTCATCAGTATCTGATTGGAGGGGGTCCGACACCCGTGAGCGCTGAGGCCTTCTCTTAGCTTTTCCTAGGTCAGTGACGTCACGTTCATCGGTCACATGGCCTAGGAGCGGCTCATCCCTATTCAAGTGAATGGGGCTGACCACGATACCAAGCACGACCACTATACAATGTACGGCGCTGTGCTTGGTGAGCAGGGAGAAGGTAGCAGCGCTGACATGAGTGCCGGTACCTTCTCAAACAGCTGATCGGCAGGGGTCCCGGGTGTCAGACTCACACCAATCAGATGTGTTTTTTTTTTAATTTTACGATGAAACTGTGGTGACCGATTCCACAGTATGGTATCCGTTTAACATATTTTTGTATGGGTTTAAAGACAAAAGTGATGTGAACCAAGCCTAAGATGAGAACTCAAGACTCATGTCTATCAAAAAGCCCAAAATGATATGAACAGAACCCGTCCCATCTCCATCCTCACAGCCAAAGCGACCCTCCCGTTCATCCCCTCACTGATCGTTCTGAAATCTGCACAGTCATTCTAGTCTGCTCTTGGGGAGCCATTATTAGACAGCAGTCAGTCTGATGAGACAGAGGATGTGTCTGAGCTCCATTAGGGCAGAGCCGTGATCAATGACTATTGTTCAACTACAAGGAGTCCAAGTAAGGCCTCATGCATCCGACTATTTTGCAGTCCGCAGAAAAAACAGATCCGTAGATAATACTCATGACGTCCGTGTGCATTCCGTATTTTGCAGAACGGAACAGCCGACCCCTAACAGAACAGTCCTGTCCTTGTCCGTAATACAGAAACAGAATGCACACAGAGTAACTTTTTTTTTGTGGACCCATTGAAATGAATGGTTCTGCATACGGTCTGGGGAAAAACAAAAAAAATAAAAATGGAGCGGACACACAAAATACGTTCGTGTGCATGAGGCCTTAGTCTGAGCTACAAGGCAGCAAGAACTTACAGGAAATCTTCGTCTACTTTAGGTAGTGACTTGTATATAACGTCTGAGCTCTCGACTGGACGATTGCTGCAACATATGGAAAACATGAAGAGACTCACCAAGGAGGTCAGCAGCCAGCTGTCGTACAGGTAGCACCTCCTGGACCACATACTGGCCCACTCCTCCGCTCTTCAGCAAGTCCTTAAAGGCCAAGGGGATATTAAACTGGAGAGACATGGCGGAGACCTGCACAAAAGGGAAGACAAGGTCAGTCCCTATCAGAGTGGTTTCAGCTTTTGATGGTTATTTGAGCCAAAGTCAGAAGTGGAGCGAGCAGGAAGAAATTTAAAGGGGTATTCCCATCTTAGACAATAGGGGCATATCGCTAGGATATGCCCCCATTGTCCGATAGGTGCGGTTCCTACCTCTGGGACCCGCACCTATATCCAGAACGGAGAGCGCACTGCACCTGCGCAGCCGCCCTCCATTATTTCTATGGGGCCGCTGAAAACAGCCGAGCGTTGGCTCAGCTACCGTATTTCCTTAGGCTACATAGAAATGAATGAGAGCGGTGGCCGCACATGCGCAGTGCGCTCCCATTCATTTATATGGAAGCAGCGCCTGGTGGTGGCCGGGATCCCCCAGGCACAGCGCTCCCCGCTCCATTCTCGAAATAGGGGTGGGACCCGCACCTATCGGCAATGGGGGGCATATCCTAGTGATATGGCCCAATTGTCTAAGAAGGGAATAACCCTTTAACGCTCTAATCCTCAGGACAGGCCATGATCTGATTGGTGGGGGTTCAACACCCTGACGACCAGCTGTTCTGCAGCTCCGTGCACGTAATGGTTGCTACTAGTTACTTCCGCCCTGCTCATATCAATTTGGATCTGAATTTTATGAAAAAAAGCTATCCGGTGAGAAGTCAAATTTCCTCAAGTTAATTTTTTCCCCGAAATTGTGTTGTTAAAAAAAAAAAAAAAAAAAAACGTATTCACTTGCGAGCGAAGAGACAGTTGCGGCCATCTTGACTGCATAAATTTGTGCGGAGTGACAAGCAAGATTTTGCATGGCGTCTTCAATCATGATGGTCATGGCGGCCTCTAACACAAGCATAGGGATAAGGGGAGTATTTATACATACATATACTTTTTATTTTACCCTGATTAGCCCTTGATAAGCCTAAATTGTAGCATCAGATCGGCGATGAACACAGCATCTGAGGGGGTTCAACAAGGCGGGGGGGGGGGGGGGGGGTGATCGCAGTTCCCCCATCATTGCGTCCACTACTTACAAAATAAAAAAATTTATTTTTGTGAAATTTGGCGATGCAGCTAAGTCAACTTTCTCATAACTTTAATCACTAATTATTACGATCATTCATCCCCCATCCTTTTACGTCACGTCGGCAGTATATCCTTTGTACAAGGGGAGGAGATGCGCTGCATAAAGGGTGCGATCACTGACAATCCAGCGCTCTGCCCGCTCCTTGACTGACCGGCGGCACATTCACAAGAATCAATGATGAGGAAAGAGCAAGTAACGCTCCCGATCATCTTCCCATGGTAAGAGGGACCTCTGGGGGTTAGATCTTATGGACCGGGACATCAGTGCCCGATCCCTGCCCCCCCTCCTATCCTGATAACAGGGGCCCGGTCTGAGCTCAGCCGCTGCCATATATCCCAGGGTGAAGGCCCTGCACCTTCTCCAGGGGCTCAGAAGCCGCAAGTTTTTTGGAAAATAGTGGAGAGGTGAAGTTAGGTGGGTTCCTCTAACATCTACAGCAAATCATATCCATGTGCCATAAGTCACTCACTCAAAAAATACCTCAAAACCGCAATATCCATTACTATGGAAGACGCATTGTCTGAACTAAAAAAACAAAAACCTTCGGAGATAAACTAAATAGAGGATGTAATAACCCACTGTAACTCTCACCGGTCCGGCTTGGACATAGTCTGTGGCTTGCAGGAGTTCGAACCAACGCTGTAATGCTAGGACAAGCCATGCCGGGATCAGCGGTTTTACAAGGTAACGGGTCTTACCTGAGGCGTCTCCCGGTGAGGGCTCCGGTCGGCGAGGCAGTGGGGAATGTCCGGGAGCACCGAGAAGAGAAGCCGTAAACCACTGACTTCAAATCTGCTCCTCCCGCCAAAACGTAGCCAATGGCAAAGCCGGACGGCTCATGATGTAGCGGTTAAAATTAGCCAATAACAACACGTAAGAAAAAAAAAGAAGCTGACCAATAGCAGCCCTCGATAAGACGGCCAATCATATCGCAGAACTGGATATTGAGAAGCGCGTGAAGCAATACGAAAAAAAGAAGGGGGTTGACCAATAGCAGCGTTCGACAAAGCAGCCAATAGTATAACAGAACTAGTGATTGACAGGAGCGGGAAGCAATAGGATTGTAGTAGAGATTACTTGAAGCCTGAGTGGCCAAAGCGGGGTGATTGACAGGTAGAATACCCAATAAGGAACTTGCATGTGCAGATGGGTTGATCTACGGGAATAAATTCTATAATTTCTAGAAAACTTGAAGCTCTTAGCAGACTTTAATGGGTTAAGTATATCAGGCCTGTTCTAGCATAATCCTGGCCAGGAAAATTGGGGTCCCGCTCCCCCAAACCTACTGAAAAATGTATTCAGCTGTGTTTTGTTTTATTTACAGCTGTATCCTGAAGTATAGGATGATAATAAGGTCTGATGGTGCTCTCCTCTCATGGCTCCTTTTCTGCAGGTCAGCTTCCTCTCTGGATCCAGGGACTGATGCAGAAAACGTACTGATGCTGGTTGACATATATACTAATACCACAAAACCGGTCCGTGTGACAGGCGCATTTCCTGGACTGACGCGCTTCAGCTGACGGATGATTTATAAATGCTCCAGCCCCAATGTGCAGACTTTATCACTGTGCAACCCAAGCAAATGCTTGAGGCCCCAGAGATCAAGGCGCCCCATGCTGGCTGAAAGGGGGAAAAAAACAAACCGGTGAGCGTACCGCCAGTTCAGCTTAAGGGTGGACCTAGCGGTGCGA
>ONZH01018945.1:0-18434 GCA_900303285.1 Rhinella marina | reverse complement strand
ATAGTTCAAGGTACACAGCAGTAGTGCCAAATATAGTTTGGTATGTGCAGAGCACCTAAACACCACTAATGCCTCTCTCTGTCCCTACTCCAGAGCTATCCCTGAATACAGCAGACGTTCTCTGCAGATGTATATTGTAGTAAGCTATCACTGCACTATAGTAGCCTGATAAGGGCTTTTAATCACGCTCCTGCCTGTCCAACAGCTAAAACCTGTCTCTCCCTTCTCCAGCCTCTGTCCATGACTAAGTTCACGCAGCATATGCGTACGAGCTGGAAGAGCTGAGTTTTTAATATTCGAGGTCACATGGTTTTTCCAGCCAATGCATGTAGACGCCGTTTTCGCGCTGCCAGCGTGCTCAGCGTGCCTGTCATACCCCCCCTGCATGGTGATTGGTGGAAAAAGAGCGCCAGGGAAGGTGGGAGGGGACACGAATTCTAAGTGCGCCATCGCCGTTATACTCGAAAGAAATCGAGCACGCCGAATATCGTAGTATTCGATCGAATACCAGCTCGATCGAACACTACTCGCTCATCTCTAATAAAGAACAGATTAAGTATAAATGGCCCAGCAAATGAACAATATACGGTAAATGTGCCTATATTACACTCCCTAGTGACAATGAGTTTGATGCAGCATAACTCTATGTACACTTAAGAGCAAAATGGTAACAATGTTTGGAACTTTTGACTTTCAGGCTCCAAATCTCACCATCCATTAAAGCTTTGAACATGAACCTGCCATCATTTTATAGACAACCATGTTAGCTATATTATACATAAATTGGACTTATAACTATTCAACATATGATTAGTTATGCAGAATCTTGTAATGTAAATGCATTGTTACTGTTTTGCTCCTAAAATTCTAAATATTAATTTTTATTATTTTGTTAATCCACCTTTGGCTTTCAACTCTGCCTGAATCCATCTGAGCATTCTCTCGATAAAATTCAAGCATGTCTCGACCGAAATCCAATATCTTCAGCTTCTTCCACCGAACTTGACAGTTCCTTCAATTTCTTGATCTGCTAGCCCTCTTTTCCCTTGTTTCTTCCAAACCCATTTGGACCAATCAGAGTCCAGTCTATTGAATTTCATATCATTGTTCCAAATCACCCTTTCTTCTACTTTCACAATCGTCTACTGTCAACTCTTTGTACTTTTTTGCAAATTCATGCCGATGCTTCTTATGATGATATTGAAGTCAAGTCTTCTTCTTTTCATTCTTCTTTTCATTTCAGTCTGTCCTTAGCACTTAGCACATCTGTTCCTATGCTCAGTTCACTGTAAAATGGTAGAAAGCAGGTGGGAGTAGGTTTTTATAGGGCTGTGACATCACAGGGGATGGCTATCTGCTGATTGGCTGGCTGCAAGGTATTATGGGTCATATCTCCTTCCAGGACTTCACTTTGTAAAACGTGTAACCATCATCTTAGGAAAAATTGTTTTGTTACAACGGAGGAAATTTGTATTTGTTGCAAATCGAAGTTTTCCTGAAATTCAGCTCTAATTCATTTAGTTTCGCTTCGATTCGCTTAACACTAATTATTAGTGATGAGAGAAGTTTTAAAAAATTACATTTGGCTGCTTCACTGCACTTCAACAAGAAATTTGATTAGCTACAAATTACTTTGTAACAAATTGCATTCCATTGTGTGGAGGGAATTGAAAAAACTGGGTGGGCGCAGTGATGTCATCAGCCGCTACAGCCTCTCCGAGGTTAAATGGATGAGGATTTTTTGTCTTTCTTTTTTTTTACTGCCATTTCAGGAAAAATTGATTTGGTACCACAAAGCCCCAAGAAATTCAGTTTTGTAGCAAATCAAATGTTTCCTGAAATTTGGATTAAATTCTATGTTAACTTCAATTCGCTCAACATTAATTATAATCAATAATTAGTAGAGATGAGCGAGCTCTAAAATGCTCGGGTGCTCGTTATTCGAGTCGAACTTTTCCCGATGCTCGGGTGCTCGTTTCGAATAACGAACCCCATTGAAGTCAATGGAAGACTCGAGCATTTTTGCAGGGGACCAAGGCTCTGCCTAGGGAAGGCTGGGTGAAAACCTGGAAACCTCAGAAAATGATGGAAACACCACGGAAATGGACAGGAAACAGCAGGGGCAGCATGCATGGATGCCTCTGAGGCTGCCTAATTCCACCATTACCCCAAATTCTCCTAGTGGGGCATGTGTGGTATCGATTCTTCTCAGTTTAAAATCGTATACGTCCCCTATCTTGGCACCATATATTTCATGGATTTTTCGAACAAGGAAAAGGAAAAAGAGCTTGCTCTGGCCAGGGGAGTGTCTTTTCTACTGCAGCTAAGGGGACGTGTCATTGCTCTTCCTATCACAGGTCAGGAGCCAATTAAAAGAGGAACCAACAAAAATCAGTATAATATCTAATACGTCCCTATCCGGGTAAATTGTTTGGAGGGGCCTGTAGGTGGGAGCAGGCTGGGAAGGGGTTGAGCTGGAAGAGCCAGAGGAGTGCCCCCTGGGCTAGCGTGTGTGGTGGTGACAACAGCCGGATGTAGTTAGAATGACGACACAGGATCCCAACTTAAAAATTTAGCATCAATCGGTACAATTGTCAATTATGAGCTCGATCAGGTTTGGCATGTGTTCTATGTATTCTTCTCAGTTTAATACCGTATATGCAGCTATCCCGGAAAATAGTTTGGAGAGAGAGAAAGATAGGAAAAGAGTAATTGTTTGGAGAGAGGGCCTGTAGGGACCTCGGAAAATTGTTTGGAGAGAGGGCTGTAGGTGGACCTCGAAAATTTTGGAGAGAGACCTGTAGGTGGGCCTCTGGTGTGGGCAGTACATGAGCGGCCGGTCAGTCTCGTCCCGCCTCACCAAGTTACCCAATGTGCCGTCAGTGAGATATAGTGCCCTGCCGGCAGCATTGTCCACGTGTCCATGTTAGGTGACCTTCTCAGAACAGCGTTGGTCGGGCACGGATGATTTTGTGACCGTGCTGGTGTAGGGCTGGGACGGCACATCGAAAAATAGTGGTGGTGGGACCGAATACCGAGGGGCAGCCACCGCCATGAGATTTGCGAAAGCCTCGGTTCTACCAGCCTATAGGGCAGATCTCAGGCTCAGCAATTTGGAGATGTGGACGTTGAGGGTTGGGATGGGGTGGGTAATGTATTTCCTCATGTTCTCCAGCGTTCTGTAAGACAGCTGAACGCTGCGCTGGGACACATTGGTGGACACTGTGGGAGTGGAGGCGAAGGTGTGGTTTTCCGCGGATGAGCTCGCTTCGGTCCTGGGCAGGTGGTTGACTAGCAGAGCAGCGAGTGACACAGGGAAGGAGCAGTGGTGTGACCCGCAGGAGGTGGTGAACGTGGGGTGTTTAGCATCATATGCCTGCACATGCTGGTGGTGGTTAGGCTAGTAGTGTAGACCCCTGCTGATCCTAGTGTGGCACAGGTTGCCACCACCACAGTCCGTCGGTCATCCTCACTTTCTTTAAAGAACCTCCAGACTTGCGAACATCTAGGCCTCGCCACGGGAGCTTCACTACGTGAAACAGTTGCTGCTGATGCACCAGCTCTGGCCCTGCTTCTCCCTCTGGCCACACCACTGCCTCTTCCAACCTATTCTGGTGCAGCACTCGCCTCCGCGCTCAGAAGCACTGTCTTCACTCGGGCTTATCAACCCAGCTGGGTCAGTCACCTCGTCATCCTCCGATTCCTCAGGTTGCTCCCCCTCAGGCTGCTCCCCCCTCGGACTTCCTGCCCTTACAACAACTTCACCCACTGTCTGACAACCGTGTCTCCTCATCGTCCGACACCTCTTTTCAAACTTCTTCCACTAAGTCAACATTGTCATCATCATCATCATCACCCACAGACTGCCCGACAGTTGGAAAACTTGGGCATCGGGGAACGAGGTCAGCAAGCAACCTGTGAAGTGGTTTGTGACTCTGGGAAGGGTCCAGAAAACAGTTCCTGAGAGTATGCCGGATCGCATTCCTTAAATTTTCCTGGAGGGGGGCAGACTGGGGGGAGGAGGTTGAGGGTGGGGAGCCAGAGGAGTGCTCCCTTGAGTAACGTGGGTGGACTGCGTGGAAGACTGACTGGTGGACAAAATTATTTGAAGCATTGTCCGCAATCACGACATCAGCTGTTCCGCACTGTTGTGGTTTCAACAGTCCTCTACCACGTTGTCCCTGTAAGTTGAGACATGAAGCTAGGGAGTGTAGCTCTGCGCGCGTTCCCCCTGCTCCCTCATCAGCAGGTACTGTCTCAACCTTGCCAGGACCACGGCCTCTGCCCCCTGCCAGTAATTGAATGCCACGCCCACCCCTCGTCCTTGACCCTTAGCCCTGGGGTTCAACATTTTCTGTATAATATATATAATAAGTAATATATGTGTATTATATAAAAAAAAAAAATAAATGGGCCTGCTGTACTGAAACCCACAAACTTGTTCAGTCTGGTTTAATTAAGTGACGTACAGAAAGTGTCACCTGGACAGAAAATACAGATTGTAGTGAGTGGACAGCTGAACTGTGACACACAGAATGGTTCCATGCAGCTGTGTGAAATGGATTTGTATCACTGAGCTAAAACAGCAAAAAACCTTTTTTTTATATATATATATATTTTTTTTTATCTTTTTTTTTTTTAGTTTTGTTTTTTTTGGAACGTGACGTGCAGAAACTATCGTAGACCTAACTCACACCCTGCTGATGGTGGCTATTTTGACTGTGACTCAGACAAATGTCGCACAGAGATTGTTGTGATCAAGCTATATACGTGAGAGCAAAAGACCTTGTTGGATTAAGTGACGTACAGAAAGTGTCACCTGGACAGAAAATACCGATTGTAGTGAGTGGACAGCTGAACTGTGACACACAGAATGGTTCCACGCAGCTGTGTGAAATGGATTTGTATCACTGAGATATAACAATAAAAAAAAAAGGGTTATATATGGATATGCACTACTAGTGCCAGCCAGCCAGCCAAGCCAGGAGACAAAAAAAAAATGTCTTGTAGCCCTTTGAAGGGCTGTTGGGTTCTTTTGAGATCACTCCTGCCTAACAAAGAACTAAATGCAGGCCCTAACACTCTCCCTGAAACGCAGCAGCTCTATCCCTAATGACATCCAGACAGCATCTGAGCCGAGCACCGCGGGCAGTTACTAGTATATTCCAGGGTCACCTGATCAGGCCAGCCAACCCCTGCTATCGACATGTAAGGGCCCCACGTGATGCTGGGTGTACCGCAGAGTCTCCTGGCTCGTGATTGGCTGAGTTTATAGGCGCCAAAAATGCACAATGCGGAAGTTGCCATTTCCTCGAGCATGGCGAGATACTCGTCCGAGCAGCGAGCACTTACGAGTACCGTAATACTCGAGCGAGCACCAAGCTCGGACGAGCATGCTCGCGCATCTCTAATAATTAGTAATCACTTGAGCACATTATTTATTGTTTTGCTTAATTAGCATATTATCCTAAATAAAGTGACTTTTGTTACAGCCTTTGTTTCTCTTTACCTTTTTGAACTCACCTTGAACACTCCTCCACATCATCCTGCTATTGCTGGTATAGACTATTATTTACAAGCTTTAGTTCATTGAACAGCAGGATATTTACGTGACAGAAAACAGATTTTGAAGATGATGTATAGCACACAATGGCACCCAGAATTTTCATGGGTTAGTATGGATGTAGTAGAGCTCTACTCATTCACTCCCCAAGATATTACAATCAAGGCAAGTGAGCACTGTGTCTAGAAAAACTATGATTATTCAACAAAATGATGTCACTTTATTGCTGCAACTACAGCTTTTTACAAAACAGTATCATAATTTCTTTGGTATTTGATGGTATCTTCTTTCTACAAAAGTTGGATGCTCCAAGGGGTTTGAAGGATTTGCCTTCTATGGCTAATTTGTTTATCTCCTTTTGGGAAACACAAATTTTTTTTTGGCCCACAATCCTTTGAAAGAACATATAGCATAGTATCAACCTTACATCAATGACATGCTGTTCATAGGGCTCTGTGATGTAGCGTATATACAGTACCTGCATTCTTGGAATATGTTAATTCCAAGTATTTCTGTCTTTGGATCACTTTTATGCCCTCAGGGATTAATGTTAATTTTTTGGATCTCATACTTCATGGGCATTTGGAGTTCTCACAGATCATTACTTCTCTTTACAGGAAACCTCAAGCAGGCAATACTATACTACAAGCTTCTTCATGCTATGCATGCCACACCATGAGAGCTGTTCATATGGGAGAATTTATGAGGGCCAAACATGCATGTTCTAATGACACTAAGGCCGGCGCTTTTTCCATCTGATTCCAGATGATGCAGTGTTTGAAGGTTTGCGACTTAAGGTGCATTTACACTGTGTGAATGAGCAGACAATTGTCCGAAAGAATACATTCCTCCCTGACAATTGCTTGCTCTTTAGTGGAGATGTAGCTTTGCATTTACATGCAGTGATCACCTCCACAGTATGAGAACAAGCAATGGCTACTACAATTGCTAGAGTTGAGCAAAGCCAGCTTTGGATCATAGATCCAAAGTTGCTTTGGTCAAAACTTTGTTTGAATGCTGTATGGAGATCTGTCTCCATACAGCATTCAAATGTATGGGCTTCTATGATCCGAAGCTCGCTTTGCTCAACACGAGCTATTACCCAAGCCCATACAGCTACATTGTCACTGGGCAGCAGAGTGCCATTTAGACAGCACGATCTGCTGCATAGAAACAATGAATGAGATGTTGGCACCTCAGACCATTACACCCGATTAACGATCTTTTCGCTTGTTCATCTGGTGATCTGTGGCACTTTTAGATGGGCAGATTATCGGGAAGGAGCATTTGTAAGAATGTTAATTCACGATAATCGGCACCAACATCAGCCTGTGAAACTACAGCTTTACAGCTACCAACACAACATGAGTGACCTATCGACACAAGGGCAATAATTCACGTGCAGGGAGTATCACGTATGATTATCTTTGACTACATTCAGACAGGTCTAGTCTTTGCGCTTATCGACAAAAGTTCATACGATGCACATTTACATTACCAGAATTCATGAACGGCCAATGATAATTTGCTTGGGGATTCACGAACATGGTAGGTAATTTTTCTTGTGCTTAAGTTTTAATAGCTACTTTGGGGTTCACAAGCACTGAACAAAACTTTTTAGTAAAGTCATTCAATTACTCCACACATTCACAGTACATGATTATCGTCCACTAGTTTTTCTAAAAGTTGGAATTGGAAAAATGACTTTTTGAATTATTACTGAGCAATTTTTGCATGCAGTTTTTACATTTCTTGTTGGTTTTATGCGTTATATACACACTGCTTTTATTTATTTCTGATACACTTTATATAATGCTTATAAACAAGGATGTTCATTTGTTCTGATGTTTCTCATTATGTAATTCCAGAATATCCACTGACAAGTTAGTCTCTCATGGGGGAATTGTATTGGGCTGCTATGAATACGAACAAACAGTTCTAAACATATAAGCGTAACCTGGACAATTGGGCATATCATATTATTTTTATGGATCTTCTGCCTGTATTTGATATGGTATTCTAGAACTTTTGTGAGATCATTTTCAAGTTAAAGGAGTATAAAACCTTATGTTTGACAAGTAATTTAATTTGTTACAAATTAATTCATCAATAAATTGCCATGCTAAAACCCCATTCAGCCTATCAATCAATGGGACTATTTATAATGGCTGCTTAGACAGAACTGCACTTGTCTGATAGTCATTAAAAACGGTAAAACGCTAGTGCAATATGACCTTTTGGTTAAAAAAAATCAATCACCTCATCCGCTTACTTTCACAGAGGCAGTCTGCTCCTCTCTTGATTGAAAAAGACCTGCTCAAGGACCTGCGCTGAGTGTGATGATGTCACCACGTGATCATTCTACGAGCACAGGTCCTTTGGCAGGTATTTTTCAATCAAGAGAGGAGCGGACTGCCTCTGCACGAGCAAGTAGATGAGGTGAGTATTTTTTTTCTGTTCCTTCTTAGATAACTCCAGCCACCATTTTAGGAAAAATGATTTGTTACCACGAAGCTCGAGGAAATTTGTCTTTGTTTAGAATCCAACGTTTCCTAAAATTCGGACCGAATTCCACTTTGGATGCTTTGCTCAACACTACTGATGACATATTGCTAGGATGCCATCAATGTCAGATAGGTGTGGGTCCTACCTCTGGGACCTGCTCCTATCTCCAGAATGGAACCCCCCCCCAAAGAGAAGTTTGGCCATGTCAGGCACAGGCAGTCCCATAGGAGTTAATGGAGAGGTGGCATGCATCAGAGGTGCACTCTCCATTCATTGCTATGGGACTTCCATAAATAGCCGAGCCCCCTTTACTTATCTATTAAATTTTCAGAATTCCCATTTCAGTGAATTAAGAGCATACCCTGTTTTGGAGATAGGAGCGGGTCCCGAAGGTGGACCAACTAGGATGCCTGGTCATTTTGGGATGTGACAATACTAATGATCTTTATTTTTTCATTGTTTATTTATTTTTAATTAATATTGGTTAATAAAGGGAATATGAGTTATTTGAATTTTTGTATTTTTTATTTTTTATATTTAAAAAATGTATAAAAAAACATACCATTTTATTTTTTTCTACATTTTACTTAGAATAAAAAAACAAAACTAAAACATGCTAAAGTAAAAATGACATAAAAATAAGGCCCATGTGTCACCATTAGAGATGAGCAAATCGAAGCTGACGAAGTGGAATTCATTAGGAATTTCATGGAACATTCGATTTGCAACGTATGCGAATTTCCTGGCGATTCGTAGTAACAAATCTTTTTTTTTTTTTCCCTAAAATGGCACATGGCATGACATGGGGGAAGAATTTCTGGGATAAAGAAGTAAACGCCCACAATGCGATCACATACAGCCAGGTCCTGTGATGTAACAGCCCTATAAATAGCTCTGCAGCGCTGGAATCCGCCATTTGCTATTGATGTTAGACCAGAGACAGACGTCAGGAGAGATAGGGCAAGTGAAAGAAAAACTAAAGAAAAGAAATGAGGAGATCAGGGATAGATGATCTGAATTGCAGGGATAGGAGAGGGACGATTTCTAGACAGAAAATCAGACAGTGAAATCGCTATTCTGGTACACTGAGCAGCAGTGAATGGGCATAGGGGTTAGCCTGTTATACAGCACTACACTCTGTTCTAAAGGCTGTTTTGGGGTGCTGTATTCAAAGAAGCACCACTACTCTCACTTTTTGCAGTGCAGTAAGAAGGTCAGAGACTTGTTTGGGGTACAAAAGAAAAAAATAAATAAATAAATAAAACAAAAATAATAATAATAATAATTAAAAAAAAATCTTTTGGGTTGTGTTTGGGGAAAAACATATATTATCCGTGATTGGTAGCTTGTAAATGTGTAAGAAATAGTTGCGGCGTTATTCGCCATACAAATAGACAAGCGCCATATAGTGCTAAATTCTTCAGTGTAGTTGAATTGCCAAAATAACAGTGAATCTGTGTTTGTGGGGTTGGTCTTTTAAATAACTATTTGCAACGTTATTCGCCATCCAAACAGAAAACCGTTAAATAGTGCTAACGTAGTCAATGAAGTTGACTTGTCAAAAAAACTGTGAATCCGTGTTTGTGGATTTGTTCATTTTAAATAACTATTTGCAGCGTTATTCTCCATCCTAACAGAAAAGCGTAATATTGTGCTAACGTAGTCAGTGACAGTGAGACGCTGACAGTTCAATTCAGTACAATACAAAATGTATTGTACTGAATTGAAACAGGGATCAAACCCTAAAAATGTGAAGTCCCATAGTGTGACATAAGTAAAAAGTAAATAAAAGTGAAAACAGTGTTTTTTTAATAATAAAAAAAATAAAGTTTCAAGTAAAAAAAGAAAAAAAACGCCCCCTCCCCATAAAATAATGTTTTTTAAAAAAAAAAAAATAAAAAAATAAAAAACACACATATTGGGTATCGCCGCGTCCGTCACAAAGTGCTCTATAAAAATATCACATGATCTACCACCTCAGGTGAATGCCGTAAAAAGTTTAAAAAAACTGAGCAAAATGCCATTTTTTGGTCACCTTACATCACAAAAAGTGTAATTACAAGCGATCAAAAAGACATATGTACCCCAAAATAGTGCCAATCAAACCGTCCTCTCTTCCCGCAAAAAATGACACCCTACCTAAGACAATCGCCCAAAATATTTAAAAAATATGGCTTTCAGAAAAAGGAGACACTAAAACATGATTTTTTTTTCTTCAAAAATGCTTTTATTGTGTAAAACTGAAATAAATATAAAAAAAGTATACATGCTAGGTGTCACCACGTCCGTAATAACCTGCTCTATAAAAATATGATATGATTTATGCCCTCAGGTGAACGGCGTAAAAAATAAAAAATAAAAACTGTGCCAAAAATGCAATTTTATTTGTCACCTTCATCACAGAAAGTGTAATTACAAGCGATCAAAAAGACGTATGTACCCCAAAATAGTGCCAATCAAACCATAATCTCTTCCCGCAAAAAATGACACCCTACCTAAGACAATCGGCCAAAAGATAAAAAAAATGGCTTTCAAAAAATGGAGACACTAAAACATGATTTATTTTTCTTCAAAAAAAGCTTTTATTATGTAAAACTGAAATAAATGTAAAAAAGTAGACACATTAGATATCTCCACGTCCGTAATGACTTCCTCTATAAAAATATTATATGACTTACCCCCTAAGTTAAACACCATAAAAAAATAAAAATAAAAACTACAAAAAATGCCATTTTTTGTCACCTTTCATCACAAAAACTGTTATAACAAGCGATCAAAAAGTCATACACACCCCAAAATTGTACCAATCAAACCGTCATCTCTTCCCGCAGATGAGCCCCTACATAAGATCATTGCCCAAAAAATAAAAAAATATACCTTTAGGAATATAGAGATGCTAAAACATGATTTTTTTAAAAAAATGCTTTTATTGTGTAAAACTAAAATACATTAAAAAAAGTAGACATATTAGGTATCACCGCGTCCGTAAAAACCTGCTCTATAAAAATATCACATGATCTAACCCCTAAGGTGAATTTCATTAAAAAAAAAAAAAACTCTGCTTAAACGACCATTTTTTTTGGTCATTTTGCCACATAAAGTGTAATATTGAGTGATCAAAAAATCATATGTACCCAAAAAATGCTACCTATAAAAACGTCAACTCATTCCGCAAAAAAGGAGCCCCTACACAAGACGATCGGCAGAAAAATGAAAGAAATGTAGCTTTTAGAAAATGAAGACACAGAAACATAATTTTTGTTTTGAAAAATGCTTTATTATGTAGAACTGAAACAACAACAAAAAAATACACATATTTGATATTGTTACGTCTGTATCAACCTGCTCTTTATAAGCAACACATGATCTATCCTGTCAGGAGAACTCTGTAAAAAACAAAAAATAAAAACTGTGCCACAACAGCCATTTTTTTGTTACCTTGCCTCACAAAAAGCGTAATACTGAGCAATCAAAAATCATATGTACCCCAAAATAGTAACAATAAAACTGTCATCTTGCAGTTTCCAAAAATGGGGTCACTTTTTGGGAGTTTCTACTCTGGGGGTGTATCAGGGGGTGTTCAATGTGACATGGAAACTTAAAATTATCCCAGCAACATCTGCCCTCTAAAATCCATATGGCATTCCTTTCCCTCTGCGCCCTGCTATGTTCCCCTACAGCAGTTTACCACCACATGTGGGGTGTTTCTGTAAACTGCAGAATCAGGGTAATAAATATCGAGTTTTCTTTGGCTGTTAACCATTGCTGTGTTACAAGGAGAATAAATTAAAATGGAAAATCTGCAAAAAAAGTAAATTTTTGAAATTTCACCTACATTTTCCTTTCATTCTTGTGGAACACCAAAAGGGTTAACAAAGTTTGTAAAATCAGTTTTGATTAACTTGATGAGTGTAGTTTCTAAAATTGGGTCATTTATGGGTGGTTTCCATATTATGTAGCGTGAAACAAAGTGACTTGATAAACTTGAACGGGTCCGCTGAAAAGTGGGTTTTGGAAAATTTTCTTTACAAATTTTAAAGAATTGCTTCTAAAAATTCTAAACCTTCTAACTTCCTAGAAAAATAAAATGATGTTAAAAATTGATAGCGCAACATGAAAGTAGACATCTGGGAAATGTACAGTAACAACTATTTTATGAAGGTATGCACAATGTGCTTTAAAAGCAGAGACATTCAAGATTTCAAAAATTATGAAATTTTTTCCATTTTCTTGTAAATTTTTGAAATTTATATAAAGAAAGGTGAACATATTGACTCAAATTACCACTAACATGAGTACAATATGTCACGAGAAAACAATCTCAGAATCGCTTAGATAAGTAAAAGCGTTCCAGAGTTATTACCACATAAAGTGAAACATGTCAGATTTGAAAAAATGTAGCTTGGTCCTTAAGGTGAAAACTGGATGTGTCTTGAAGAGGTTAAATAACTATTTGCGGCGTTATTCGCCATCCAAACAGAAAAGTGTGATATTGTGCTAAAGTAGTCAGTGAAGCTGACTTGCCAAAAAAAACTGTGAATCCGTGTTTGTGGATTTGTTCATTCAAAATAACTATTTGCTGCGTTATTCGCCATCCAAACTGAAAAGCGTGATATTGTGCTAACGTAGTCAGTGAAGCTGACTTGCCAGAAAAACAGTGAATCCGTGTTTGTGGGGTTGTTAGTTTTAAATAACTATTTGCGCCGTTATTCGCCATCCAAACAAAAAAGCGTGATGTTGTGCTAACGTAGTCAGTGAAGCTGACTTTCCAAAAAACCTGTGAATCCGTGTTTGTGGGGTTGTTCGTTTTAAATAACTATTTGCGGCGTTATTCGCCATCCAAACAGAAAAGCGTGATATTGTGCTAACCTCGTCTGTGAAGCTCACTTGCCAAAAAAACAGTGAATCCGTGTTTGTGGAGTTTTTCTTTTAAATAACTATTTGCGGTGTTATTCGCCATCCAAACAGAAAAGCGTGATATTGTGCCAACGTAGTCAGTGAAGTTGACTTGCCAAAAAAACAGTGAATCCGTGTTTGTGGGGTTGTTCTTTTAAATAACTATTTGTGGCGTTATTCGCCATCCAAACAGAAAAGCGTGATATTGTGCTAACGTAGTCAGTAAAGCTGACTTGCCAAAAAAACAGTGAATCCGTGTTTGTGGGGTTGTTCGTTTTAAATAACTATTTGCGGCGTTATTCGCCATCCAAACAGAAAAGCGTGATATAGTGCTAACGTAGTCTGTGAAGCTCACTTGCCAAAAAACCAGTGAATCCGTGTTTGTGGGGTTGTTCTTTTAAATAACTATTTGTGGCGTTATTTGCCATCCAAACAGAAAAGCGTGATATAGTGCTAACATAGTCTGTGAAGCTCACTTGCCAAAAAACCAGTGAATCCGTGTTTGTGGGGTTGTTCTTTTAAATAACTATTTGCTGCGTTATTCGCCATCCAAACAGAAAAGCGTGATATTGTGCTAACGTAGTCTGTGAAGTTGACTTGCCAAAAAAAAACTGTGAATCCGTGTTTGAGAATTTGTTCATTTAAAAGAACTATTTGCGGCGTTATTCGCCATCCAAACAGAAAAGCGTGATATTGTGCTAACGTAGTCAGTGAAGCCGACTTGCCAAAACACCAGTGATTCCGTGTTTGTGGGGTTGTTCTTTTAAATAACTATTTGCGGCTTTATTAGCCATCCAAACAGAAAAACGTGATATTGGGCTAACGTAGTCAGTGAAGCTGACTTGCCCAAAAAAGTGTAAAGATGTTGTTCTGGGCCCTTTTACATAGATAGTTGCAGCGTCAGTCTGTATAAAAACAAAGTGTATAGTGCTGTGCAGTAACCCATTGTACTGTAGTTCAGTAACTTATTGTTAACACACTGTGTAGGTGACGATATTTCTGAAAGAAATAGTTAAGCCATTGTGCAAGGCAGTGAGCAAAGTATAATTTTTTGGGGGATTGTTCATTTTATTTTAAATTTTTTTATGAAACAGGATGTCAGATAGAGGGGTGACAGGCCCTTCACAGGGGAGGGGCAGTGGCACAAATTTTTCGGGAACAGGCACAGGTCTCAGTAGAGGAAGGGGACGTGGCATTAGGGGTAACTCGGCGAGGCCACAACTACCGGTGTCATCTAGTGGTCGTGTGTTGACCACTAACCCAGATGTTCTTGAATGGTTGACTTGGTAATCCACTTCCTCCCAGATGACATCTGAAACCCCCAGCCAAGAGTCGGTGGGTCGTCAGACACAACCCTTAGTTGGCATGGGCCAGGAGCAGATCCAGTGCCCTCACCTGTCCTCAACCTGCCTCTGTCCTTTTAGGTCCCCTCAGCCAGAGAAGCACTATATACAATGGGCTCTGCACCAATATACAGCGAGGACGAACTATTTGAGGGCAGTCAGAAGCTACTGGGAAGCCAAGAGGTGGGGCAGAAATCCGCTCCTTCCAGTAGGCGGTCAAGTACTGATGAGGAGAGTGTAGTGGAAGGTGATGTTGAGAGCGGTTAGGCTTTGTACACCGAGACAGTTGAGGAGGACATTAGCGATGTGCAAACTGTAGTTGATGATGATGTAGCCGATCGCACTTGAGAGCCGGGTGAAGCAAGGGCTTCATCATCATCATTATCATCATCTGCAGACGAGACTGACAGCTTGCGCGTCAGGCAGCGGTGCAGGCAGCAAGTCGGTAGTGTGGCCATTAGTCAGCGGAGTGGCAGCAGTGCGAGGTCGGGAGCCAAACAGGCACGGAGTAGACCGCACTCTTCGCAGGTGCTTTCCAGCCATGAAAAGAGCAGTGCAGGGGCTCAGCCAAGCAGCGGAGGTACCACTCAGTCAGTGCGGAGTGTTGGTGATAAAATTGCTTACTCGGTGGTGTGGAAGTTTTTTGTTAAGACGCCTGAGGAGGTGATCATGGCTATATGTAGAATCTGTGGTCAGAAAGTGAAGCGTGGCCAGGGTGCTAATGTTGGCACCACTGCCCTGCTCCAACATATGTAGCGTCACCACAGAGTGGCCTGGGAGAACCGTGGCTCAGATGTGGCGGTCCAGTAGGCAGCAGCAACAGCAGCATCACCCAGTGGCACGCAGCCCATTTCAGGCAGTCAAGGCTCCAGCACCTCTGCCGAAGGGATCTGTCTGTCTTTATCTACCGCTCCAGATTTCTCCTCCTCGTTGTCAAACTGCTGATCCTACGCTAATGTCCGGCTCCTTCTCCACCACCTCAGCCTCCACTGCAGCGCCAAGTCATATAGTTCCTCCAGCGTATCACATGTGCAGGGCACGGCGGTGTAACGCAGTTCTACTCCTGGTTTGCCAGGGCAAACGACTTGTCAGTCGCCAGGACTACGGTATGAACAACGTCATTCTACTGCTTCATGTCCTGGAACAGATGCTGCAAAATCTTTCTGGTCAGGGGACTGGAGACGTGGAGACTGCATCTCAAAGCCACATGAGTCCGGTGGGGGCTGAACTGGAGGAGGAGGAGGACATTGGAGCACAAGCATTTAGTGGTTTTTCTACCCAGGTGACAGAAGAGGAGGAGCAGGAGCAGCCAGAGGAGGTAGAGGAAGATGAGGCAGATGACCCAGAGACACCATGGCAGTATACAGTGGAGTTGGAGGCAGGGAGTCCCTCTGAGTCACTTGCACAAATGGCCCAATGCATGCTCACTTGCTTACGTAGTGACAGCCGAATAGTCACCATCCGGCAGAGGGGATGACTTCCACCCTCTTGGACCCTCGCTACCGGTCTAAAATGGGGGCCTTTTTTTCACCTGCTGAGGGAGGACAAACTGAAGTACTATAGAGACATCCTATGTAGTCAGTTGGCTGCTGCCTATCTGCGTCGTAGTCCATCCTCTTGCAGGTCTGACCGGGTGGCCCCTCAGCGCTCACATACCACTGTTACGGCTGCTGGGGGGGGGTTTAGGAGGAGTACCAGCTCCATCAGCAGCAACTTGAGTCTGGAGTCGCTGATGAGCAGCTTTCTTCACCCGCCAAGTGTGGAAAGTACTCAGCAGCAGCAGGTCGACCAGGAGCAGACCCTGAACCAGCAGGTGGTGGCCTACTTGGACAGCACCCTGCCACCCCACATTGAAGATTCTCTGGACTACTGGGCAGCCAAACTGGATTTGTGGCCGCAACTGGCCAAGTTTGCACTGGAGAAGCTGTCTGCCCGGCTAGTAGTGTGGCATCAGAGTGGGTGTTCAGTGCGGTGGGGGCCATAGTTACCCCAAGGAGAACTCACCTGTCCTTCCAAAATGTGGAAAGACTCACCTTTGTCAAGATGAATCAGGCATGGATCAGCCAGGATGTCCACCCACCAATGCCTGATGCATCAGATTAGATCAGCCATGATGCGTCACCCAAACCTTGGCAAATGAGACTGTATTGTTCAGTCTACCTGCCTCAGCCACTCTTATGATGCTGCCACCCTCCTGATGCCACACATCTACCAGCTGCTCCTTCTACCACCCAGCATCTTTACCAGTAACTGGTATTGCCACCCACCTCTCCACTCTGTCATTGACCCAATATGTAGCCTTCTGATGCTGCTGCCATCTCATCAGGTCTCCTCATGCTGCTACTGCTACTCCAAATGATGTAATTGTGCCACTCTGTGGCCTACTCATGCTGCTGCCGCCGCCTCCACACGCTGTCTTCTAGCTGCCGCTAGGTCCAAATTATGTAATTGTGTCACTCTACGGTATGCTGCTGTTGCTGCTGCCTCCACACGCTGTGTCCTAGCTGCCGCTACGTCCAAATTATGTAATTGTGCCACTCTGTGGCCTACTCATGCTGCTGCCACTTCCAGGGTCTCTCTTTGTGCCCCTCTTTGGCCTACTCATGCTGCTGCCACTTCCAGGGTCTGTCATTGTGCCCCTCTTTGGCCTACTCATGCTGCTGCCAATTCTAGGGTCTGTCATTCTGCCACTCTGTCGCCATCCAATTTTAACGACTGCCACTACCACTTCCAGGGTCTCTCTTTGTGCCCCTCTGGCCTACTCATGCTGCTGCCACTTCCAGGGTCTGTCATTGTGCCAAATTGTGGTCTACTCATGCTGCTGCCACTTCCAGGGTCTGTCATTGTGCCCTCTTTGGCCTACTCATGCTGCTGCCACTTCTAGGGTCTGTCATTCTGCACTCTGTCGCCTTCCAATTTTTTAACTACTGCCGCTACCACTTCCAGGGTCTCTCTTTGTGCCCCTCTGGCCTACTCATGCTGCTGCCACTTCCAGGGTCTGTCATTGTGCCAATCTGTGGCCTACTCATGCTGCTGCCATTCCAGGTCTGTCATTGTGCCAATCTGTGCCTACTCAGCTGCTGCCACTTCCAGGGTCTGTCATTCTGCCACTCTATCGCCTTCCAATTTTAACGACTGCTGCTGCCACTTCAGGGTCTTTGATTGTGCCAATCTGTGGCCTACTCATGCTGCTGCCACTTCAGGGTCTGCATTGTGCCCTCTTTTGGCCTACTCATCTGCTGCCACTTCCAGGGTCTGTCATTCTGCCACTCTGTCGCCTTCCAATTTTAACGACTGCTGCTGCCACTTCCAGGGTCTTTGATTGTGCCAATCTGTGGCCTAATCATGCTGCTGCCACTTCAGGGTCTGTCATTGTGCCACTCTGTCGCCTGATGCTGCTGCTGCCGCCTCCAAACGCTGTCTTCTAGCTGCCGCTAGGTCCAAATTATGTAATTGTGCCACTCTATGGTATGCTGCATTTAAATTTTTATGACTGCTGCTGCCTCTCCCAGGGTATGTCACTGTGCCATTTTGTCTCATTAAAATTAATACGACTCCTGCTGCCTCTCCCACTCTGTGGCCTTGAAATGTATTCCACTTCTGCTTCTTGCAGCTGCTGTTACGGTGCCGCTCTGTGGCCTTGAAATTTGTTTGACTGCTGTCTCTTGCAGTTTCTGTTACGGTGCCACTCTGTGGTCTTGAAATTTGTTTGACTGCTGCCTCTTGCAGCTGCTGTTACTGTACCACTCTCCTCTGCAGCAGCATGTCAGTCGTAAATTTTTGGTACGTTCTGTAGTCCTATTCCATTATTCAAAGCTCAAGTACACAGGAAACCCTGTTTGTTTTGAACACTCGAATTTTTAAAAGTAAACGATTTCGGGACACTCAGCAATGAGCGTGGGGGAGGCGAGAGGCAGGGGCTCCCACAGATAGTAGCTTAGCTCCCTGCAGACCGCCAGCTCGATCTCAAGACGGAGCTCCGAACTTTCTTGGTGTCTTGGGTCAATACTGACATTTTGTCAGTCGAGGCAAAGCTGGAGCCTTCACTGCACCTCCTCTGTCTTACATTCCCGTCCGCTGGCATAACCAGCCCTGATACTGATAAGAACTTATGCGACAGTTGATCT